>DWKW01002774.1:0-10655 GCA_018250115.1 Doberes anticus
CTTTTAATAAATGATAAGTAGTAACGCTTCACACTCAGAGCCCTACACTAGAATTTTCTGTGTCGTGGGTTGCATGGTCACACATAGAAACAAGTACACAGTCACCTAAATTAGGAAATTCTAAATTCATTTTTCAAATGTCCTGTCCGTTGGGAATCGAACCCAAGATCCCCTGAGTGGAACATCGGCATCTTAAGCTGTGCTCAATTATTTTTTTGGTTTGCAGATTTTCCACGCGAAAGTCCTCGCGTCGTTGGCCACGACCGTCATTACAAGCTTTTGGAACCACTAGACGTCAACTGTTCTTCAGCGAAGGCGTTTCCAGCACCTGACCTCCAATGGCACATTGACGGGGAGAAGGTGATTATAACGATCAAGTTTTATGACGTTATTAAAACAGTATTTTGCAATCATCGTCCTATTCCAGTGAATCCGGGAACAGACCATTACGATTACCATGTTGGTCAAAGTTAGATTGGTTGAAGTACAAATTAACGGTAGGCGCCCAATCATTATATCACGATTTGCTAATTACCGTAAAAACGTACAACTAAACGCCGTAGTGCTTAATTTATTTATATCTAATAAATAACAAAAATATGATTTAATTATACTCGAATCCTTAATAAAATGTGGGCAGACACTATTAAGCTACCACACTCCAAATATCGGATAATAAATCCGAAATTTAAATCAATGATTGCAGATCACAGACAGATCATTATTGGTCGCCTATGGCGCGAAACCTGCACCACAGGGATTGCTGATTTCCACACTAGGCCTACGGGCACCGGCAATGCACCATATGAAGCTCCGATGTGTCGCCATAATTGGACCGCATAAACGGGAACGA
Source organism: Doberes anticus (assembly GCA_018250115.1). NCBI lineage: Eukaryota > Metazoa > Arthropoda > Insecta > Lepidoptera > Hesperiidae > Doberes > Doberes anticus. The sequence continues at coordinate 854 of DWKW01002774.1, forward strand.
ACTGTTGTCATAGGTAAGATACTAGCGGCATTCCAACTCAGATAAAGCAACGCATCCACGCACCTATTTGAGGTTGAATGGAAACATCAGTTGGCCTGGCACGTTTGCTTACTACTCTTCCCCTTTCAGTAAGCAAAAATTATGATAAGCTCAGTAAAGCTGTGATTGATCTATACTTCCAAATCTTTGTGCAAATACTGATAATCACAATTACAATAATTATTAAAAAGTATACCTGAGTTTTTCAAGAACTACAAAATCGCAATAATTAGGTATTGAACATGACAAAGATAAGCTGCAGCGCCCACGTAACACCAGGTGGTTTGCATTAGATAGCATATGGACCCACACTATCGGTTTTATCGATTGACATAATTCATGTAGACAAACTGGCTTGGTTAGTGTGGGTGGAGAAGCACCATTACACAGATGAGACACATCCTTTAACCGAACTTTATTTTTTTCAGAAATCAGTTCTGCAAATTGTCACCGAACATCCAGTTTAATAACTGCAACGATGCTGACCATCCTCAGCAGCATTTACCAAAACATATTATGATACTTTTAATTGTGTAATAAATATTTGTACATAAATAATTATTTAAAACAGACTTTCTTTATTTTCCCATATTAAAAGAAAACAAAAAACAATTTTGTATACTTCAGAACCATATTTAATTACTTATCAACAATACAAATATTACAGACAAAAATATAATCGTAGTTGGATACATTATTCTCTTTTAAATACAATAATTTTTTGAGATACAAAGAAAATAACTAAACAGAAAAACATTGTGTTAGTAAAAAAAATACTTAAGATTTACAAAAGAAACGTAATTAAAATTAAAATACAGTTTAAAGTTACTGCAAGCCAAATCTACATGAGAAACACCAGAATGGCTGATAACAAATTTTAAATTTATCACATCAAGAATATATAAATTCTGATCAGTAGGTACAAATGTGTTAATTTATTTTGATAAAGATGATTAAAGATTTAAAATTATCACTTTTGCCCTGCCACATACATCCAGATATTTCAAGGACGACATCTGAACCATATTATATTTTTTCCCAGGAATTATGGTAGAAGCAACGTACACGTACAAGGAAAATCAAACAATAACTGACATATCGTGGAATAGAATGCAAGCATTAATGTGATACCAGATACAAATAAAATTCCAGATACAAAATTCCAACGAAACAAATGGACGGAATATATTCCGTTCGGAATAAATGTGTTATTGTGTTAACGTCATTAAATTTGTAGTGAAACAGAATGCTCACATGCCTTCTAACTCTTGTTTGTTTTTATCTTCATGGCCAGATTTATGTATTCAGCCGCATTAAATTGTGAAAGACAGACTAACAATTATTTGTGTGTGTATTGTGGCCAGGCTAAGCAACAATAATAATGTACAATCTGATAACAAGCTGACATTTTTTCAAGATTTCTATGCAATGAATAATCTTTTTATGTACAAACTTCTTCAACAAAATTATATTACGAATAGTAAAACAGAAGTTAGAAGAGAAGAAATGTTAGATGAATTTTTTTTAATTTGTTTTAGAGAATTTACAAATCTAACAGAGATTACTTAGTATGGTAGAAATATAAAAAATAATAACAATAAATATTTCATGACAAATATGCAAATGTGATGTATTTTTACCACATTTTAACAATTAATATTTAGCTAGTAAAATTATCTAGAGTCTAGACAGTTATTCTATATTGATTTAGTTGTACAATAATTTCAAATTCTTCAATTTCTTCTCTTCTCCTCTATGATAACATATCAATCACAATTAGAATATTTTTTTTACTGTTTCCACATATATTGTAACTGAATAAATTTTCAAGATAATAGGTAAATAGATTTCTAACAATTTTTTGTATACTATTTGTCGATCTTATTGTTAAAACAGATGCATAATTTATTCAGTAAGCCTGATTGACAAGCTAAGGAAATGCACAAATCACAAATTTGAACCATCTTAAAGCCTAGGTTTAAGGCAATCAGTGTAGTTTATAAGCCTATTCTTCTTTAATATTATCTTCTTGCACTATATAAAAAAATTAAAACGAAGTAAACATGTAATAATGAAAAGAAATTCAATCTTTACCTCATTTGTAGGTCACCAGCGTTTCATGTATTAATCTTATTAAGACAGTAAATAGAGGTGCAATTACCTTTAAATCCAAATAAAATAAAACATTTCACTTAGCAAAGTATAGGCACTGTGATCATTATATCCTAAGACAGCAGTTTTGTGAGCCCAAGGTATACAACCTGTTGCATTGTGAAACTGTGAAGTAGCAAGTTAACCCTCCTGTCCAAAATCTTCCATGAACTTTTTCAGTTTGATCATATCATCGTCGTTTACAGTTGGCTTAGATGTTGCCAGAGACCTCAGCATGTCTGACATAGTAACAGGTGGTTCACCCAACTTGTCACTCGGAACATCCATCCAAGTCATCTCAATAGCCCCTGGATCTCCCGGGGAGCAAGGGGTCAAAAGGTCATTGACAATTAAATTTGGATCTGTTGGACTTGGGCCAGATATTTTCTTAAAGTGTGTTGCTGACTGAACCTTTCTGACTGGTTGCATCAATGCATCTCTGACAACAATACTAATATCAGCACCAGAATAACCATCTGACTTTGTTGCTAACACCTTCATGTCTTGTTCTGAGAGTTGGTGTCTGGTGTTCCCCAAGTGCAATTTAAACATGTCTAGTCTAGCATGCTCCTCAGGCAAAGCAATATAGATACGCTTCTCAAATCTTCTCCTGATAGCAGCATCAAGGACCCATGGGATATTTGTCGCTCCAAGAACCAGGATACCATCCATATCATTACCAACGCCTTGCATCTGTACAAGAAACTCAGTTTTGATCCTTCTTGCTGACTCAGATTCATTGTCTGAACGAGATGAACATAAGGAGTCTATTTCATCTATGAATATGATACTTGGCTTATGTTGCCGAGCTAATTCAAACAAGTTCTTCACTAATTTCTCTGATTCACCCAGCCATTTGGAAACAAGATCAGATGATGACACAGAAAAGAATGTAGAGTTATTCGCTTCTGTAGCCACAGCCTTGGCTAAATAAGATTTACCAGTACCAGGTGGTCCAAATAGAAGGATTCCCTTCCAAGGTATTCTTTTACCAGTAAATAAATGAGGAAACTTTATAGGCAGAATAACTGCTTCTTTCAATGCTTCCTTGGCAGCTTCAAGTCCAGCTACATCACTCCATTTGACATGAGGTTTCTCAACAACTATTGCTCCCTCAAGTTTTCCCTGTAATTTCTTCTTCTCTGGATCGTCAGAGTCACTATCACTGTCACTTTTCTTGTCCTCACTCTTGGATTCTCCATCCTTGACTGGCTTCTTCTTTTTGTCTTTCTTAAGGTACTCTTTTAATTTTTCAGCTCTATCTAAATATTGTAGGCATTTTGCTCGAATGCTTTCCTTGGCTCGCTCACCTTGAGCTTCATACTTAACAGCATGGAGGAAGTACTCAACTCCATGCTCATAAAGTCGAAGAGCTTCCTCATAGTTCTTGTTCTTATCCTCTTCAGTTGCTTTTGTGACAAGATCTATAGCTTTTTGCAATGTATTTGAAGATGCCATTCTTTAATTTAAATTTTATACCTGCAATTACAAACAAAATTACATTCTACATAGTTATTGTCACAACTTAAACTTTGGGATCATGTGATTTATATAAGTAGTAGTAGTAAGTATATAAGAATGACCCCTTTATTTATCAATAAATTTGGAAATTTGTGCATAGCAAGTTTAGTAAATTTGATAATACAAATTTAGAAAGAAATACTTAGTGAAATTAATTAGTTTTTACTTTTGACAATTAACAAATTTGGATATCATTTAATACAATAGCAGCACTGGAAGCTAAACATTTAGCTTTCTTTGACATGCTCTTTTTATAAATCCCAGTTGTAGCACACTTCAAAATGGGATAAATAAATTTATCCACAGATATAAAATTGAAACAAAATAATTTCTGCACTTTGAAGATATTTTTGAAAATCTAACTGTTATAAATTTTTTTAGAGGTTTCAGAAAACAAAACATTTTTCATCTGTTGGTATGTTTATTCACAAGAACCATTTAACACATTAACAGTAAATACTGCAAGTTTGAACAAGATGTGTACAGCAGATCCAGAGATATAGCTTGACCTCTCTGTAGTAAGCCCCATTATGCATACAGGATTATTATTTTTTATATTGTAAACCTGAAAAGCCAGCTGATGGGCCGGGCCACCTGATGGGTTATTGAAACGATTCCTGTTTTTTTGCTTATCTACCAAAATCATATCACTGGCAATAGTCTAGTCAGATGTAAATACTGGAAAAGTTTGAACAAGTCTGTAGTTATGGTCTGTCTAGAGGTCAATTGAAACTTTGTTGAAATGTTTTCAACAAATCAGGTTTGTCAAAATAAAGAACAGCATTGTCTACCAGAAAATTGACTGAATTCCATTAATGCGTAATGTGAAACTCAACACGTCCATACAAAAAAAAACCCGCAAAGCAATCAAGAATTCGACAAGACAGCAAGCACTAGTGAAGTGGCTGGAATGTTAAATAAAAGAAAATACCTGTAACAACCTATAAAGCAAATAAGCAATGTCTCGATACTAAAACTGTTTATATCCTATCAGACCATATATAAGACTATTTTTACCGTCTCATTAGGTCTACAGATGCCATTAATGGGTAGATATAATACAATGTACGGCCTTTTTAAATAAGTAATATGAGTCATAGTCTGAAAATTATATTCAACAGTAGGGGTACTGCGGATTATGAACATAATAGACAAAATGCTTAATAAAATGAAACTAAAATTAGGTATATATGAGGACCTTATCATAGGGTACGACTCATTTAACTAAAGCGATGATGACATTTAAGCAGACCAGGAAAAATGCTTAGACGTCAAACTTTTAAATATTCATGATTCAACTGTTAAAGATTCGAGAATTTACTTACCATATGGTACGATTTTTATACAGGATATCACAAACTCATGAAATCTACTACAAACCAAAATATTTCGAGAAAAAGTTTACATCAATTGATAGATGTTTGTCGCAATGAATGACATTGTTGATGCTTTCTTATTGCCATCTAAAAAAATGTTTATTTATTATGATTATGACATTTACTAATAAGTTACGTTATGCTTTTAAAATGTGTGATTTCTATTGTTTTCTTGTTAAAATTATTTCAACCTATTTACATAAACAGGTTTTTAACCAAAATAAGTCGACCAATAAATAAATGAGATATCGAATATATTAATACTTTCAATTGAAAACTAGAACAGAGCTTAACAAGGCTAGGGGCGTTCCGATACCCATCAAGTATCGATACTTACTCATCTAAGTGTACTGAAATCGTTTTTCGATACTACTCATATGAATACCCTAAAAGTATCGATACCTACCATATCAGTACATTTTATTTCAATTTAATAGAACTAATCTAAAAAGGGAAATTTTTCTTGGGAGTGATTAATATTCCCTTTTTCTAACAAATTTTAAAATAATAGCCATAGATTAATTTATTAATACTGGCACAATCTGAGAATTATATTAATAATGCAAAAATTAAGTCCTACCTTTTGTTCATATCTTTATCCACATTTTTCTGTTGATTGCTCTTTTCCACAATATTTCCATGAATATTGGAATGCTTGAACAAATTAGACGTGTTGCCACAATACTTCACAGATTTAAAACATTGTTTACATTTTGCAGTTGTTTCATTTGTTTTTGTGAAATAAGTCCATATTTTCGATTTCGGTGGTCGGTTTTTTTTTCAGGATAGACTGTCAAAGTTGGTTGATGAAGTCATTTTCAGGTCGTGGTTGGGCATAAACTGGATATTTTCTAAAATTCCTAGGAAGTTGTGTGAAAATTTTGAATTGGAATTTGCAGGAGCATTTACTCTCTACACAAAAAAAATGAGAAAAGAGGTGATATGTAGCCACAACAGCCGCAAACAATTATTTTGGGATGATTTTGGGATTGGGAGTCCTCTACTTCTACTCAAGTTGCCGAGAATTTCAACAGTGCGGTTTGCCACAAATGGTTTCCATTCACTAGGTTCGCTTGACAACCAAGCAAGGACTATTGTTGAGTCGGTCCAAGCATGCATTTTCGTTGCAGGTACTCTCATGGCACTGCTGACTTGTCTCATCAACTGGGCAAGTAACACAGCCCCACACAACTCTAGTCTTGGCAGAGATACTGTTTTTAAGGGAGCTACTCTGGTTTTGGCTGCCACTAGCATTGTTTGTACTGTGTCATTAGGATGTTCAACTCGACAGTACACGACGGCAGCGTAAGCTTTCATGGAGGCATCACAAAACCCATGGATTTGTATAGCGTCTTTGTCTGTGGATTTTGTACCAAGCCAACGGTTTATCTTAATCTTATTGACATTTACCATATCTGTGCGTATTTGTAACCACTCTTCTCGTAAAGGAGAGGTTACTTCATCATCCCATGACAATTGCTCTAGCCATAGCCTTTGGATCAATATCTTCGCTAATACAAGGCATGGTGCGATCCATCCTAATGGATCAAATAATTTTTGGATTGCAGAGAGTATCTTGCGCTTGGTAACATTATTGGATTGCAAAGAAGATAACGGTAAGTTGTACTCAATTTGGTCGTTTTCTAGATCCCATAGGATACCCAACGTCTTGATTTTACCATCAACATTCAGATCTATGTGGGTGTTTGCTGACCGGTCATTAGGTTTGATAGATTTCATAAACTCTGTACTATTCGAAGCCCATTTCTTGAGCTCAAACCCCCCTAAAATTAATAATTCTTTCAGGTCTTTGCTTATTCGAGTAGCTTGGCAAGGTTCGTCGCATCCAGACATCAAATCGTCAACGTAAAAGTCTTCTTTCAATACAGTAGCTGCTTCCTCATATTTATACCCTTCGTCCTTGGCTAGCTGCAAGAGCGTTCGTATGGCCAGATAAGGTGCTGATGCTGTACCAAATGTTACCGTAAGAAGTCTGTACTCCTTCACTTCTTCTTCTGGATTGCTACGCCAAAGGATTCTCTGGTAATCACAGTCTGATTGATGCATGCGTATCATTCTGTACATCTTATGAATATCGGCTATGAAACTCACAGCGTGCATTCGCCATCTCATCACAAGAATTCTGAGGTCTTCCTGGATCTGTGGTCCTAAAAGCAATTCATCGTTCAAGGAAACACCGTTTGAACCCTTACAGGAGGCATCGAAGACGACGCGTGTTTTAGTGGTTTCCTTGTCGTCACGGCATACTGCGTGGTGAGGTAAGTATACCGACTTTTCATTATTTATTTCTATTTTAGGTACTTCTTCCATATGATTAAGATTTTTATATTCTTCTATAACTTTTATGTATTCTTCTTTCAGGTGTGCTTCTTTTCTAAATCTTCTTTCCAGCTGTAATAATCTACTCATCGCTATTGTTTTAGTATCACCTTCATTTGATTTAATTACTTCGTGCTTGAATGGTAGACTAACGATATATCGTCCTGTGTTGTCGCGCTTATGTGTCTTTTTATAGTGTTCTTCACATTGTTGTTCTTCTTTAGATAATTTCCTACTTATATTTGTATCGATTTCCCATAATCTTCTTAATAATTCTTGCATGTTTGTTTCTTCTTCTGTATTTGTTTCTACTTGCTGGTGCATTACAATGGCTTCATTCTCGTATATGTCTTGCTTTATATTGACTTCTCCAAATATTATCCACCCTAGGCTTGTCTTCTGTGCGCACGGAGTGCCTGGGGGACCCTTAATTAAGCCTTCTTGTAGCATAGTTGCGTATTCTTTTACTCCCAGCAAAAGGTCTATCGTTCCAGATGTGCAGTAGTCTGGGTCTGCTAAGTTCAGACCTGATAGGTGTGGCCATACATTATATGTAATTCTTCTTTGAGGTATAGGTATATGAGTAGTCAGCGGTTTAGACATAATGTATGCCTCCACAGGCATCTTGAAATCTGACTCCCATCTTGACTTTACTTGAATTTGTACTACTTGTTTTACAGCCACCTTCATAGACTCCATCCCGGTAACGACCTTCGAAGTAGGATATCTTTTTAACTTGAGTGTTTGAGCCGCCTTTTCGCTAAGAAAACATGCCTGTGACCCCTTGTCTACCAGTGCCTTGAGAATCGTGGTGTGACCTTCTTCGCCTTCAACGATTACCAGCGCGGTCGCTAGTAATGCGACTCGATGCTCGCTAAGGTGGTGAGACGCTAACATCGTGTTGACCTTGACCTCTTCTACATCTGTGGACGTGGACGTCTGACTTAACTCTTTATCTGGTTGAACTCTTCGAGGCAGGTGTAAAAGCGTATGATGGCGTTTATTGCATATACGACACGATTGCGGTACGCGACATTTCGTAGAAATGTGCCCTGGTATTAGGCAATTAAAACAAAGTTTCCCGTTTTTGACATAAATACCACGTTCCGCCGGTTGCATTTTAATAAATTCGTCACAATTTCTTAGACTATGGTACTCCTTGCATTTATTGCATTTGTATGCACTCGTCGTAGTAGTGACATGAAATGTACGTTCTTTATTACTTCGCTCTCGAACTATCGACGTAGTAGGCACAATAAGTTCCAATGTACGAAACTTCGATTCTAAGAAATTCTTAAGGTTATCCCACGTAGGCAGAGATTCCAAATTACTACTGTAGGTATGCTCTTCCCAACTTCTATGCGTCTCTGAGTCCAATTTCTGCACGACGAGAAATATTATTAGTGGATCCCAAGAGTCAATAGAAATCTTCAAATTTTTCAAACTATTTAAACATTCTGTTGTATTATCTAACAACGATTTTAATTGTTGCGAGGATTGAGCAGTGCATTTCCGATGCATAAATAATCTTCGTAAAAGAGCATTCACAATAAGGCGGAGGTTACCGTAGCGGTGCGATAGCGTTTCCCAAGCTTGAGTGTAATTTGTTTCCGTAACTTGAATATGTTTCAATAAGGCTGCGGCTTCACCAGCGACTGTAGTTTTTAAATAGTGTAGCTTCTGTACTTGACTGAGCGATGTATTTTGATGGACAAGCGACTGGAACATATCTTGGTAGGTAGGCCATTCTTCATAATTTCCCGTAAAGGTCGGAAGTTGAATAGTCGGCAATCTGACTTGAGAATAACTTAAAGCTTCGAACGATGTACTAGAACTTTTAGTTTCGGATGATTCGTGAGGTTGGATTTTGGTCGCCAACATGTCTTTCAGATCTGCTAGAAGACATACATACAAATCTTCGCTCAATTGAAAATCTTCATTTACGAAGTACGACATTATTGCTTTTTGTTCCCTCGTAGTAAGCTTTACTAAGGTTTGGTGAGTCTTCTTAAATGTTGTCCAATAGTCTTCAATAGTACTTATTCTTGATTCAATATATCCCTTTGTAAATCGCTCCTTCGGACATTTTTTCAAATTAATTTGAGCCTTCCGTAATAAAACCGCTGTATCTTCTAAAACGCTAATCGCTTGTTCTGCATTCATGGTCTTAATAAACAAGTCTTATCTCTCGATCGGGCTTCTTTTGTTCTCGCGGGTCGCCTTTTTACCTGCGATGATTTATTACACGTTCGGCTCGAATGGACCATATGTTTAGGGTCTTAAGGTTCACTTTTGCTGGTTCGGTGCGGTAAAAAGGAATTGCGTGTTTTCTTAGCAAATGGTTTAATGCGACTGAATTAAAAATAAAATGCACA
>DWKW01002775.1:0-10655 GCA_018250115.1 Doberes anticus
TGGTAGAGTCTTATGTCGAAGGCTCGCCTGCGGCGGCACCACCGCTGCACCTATTTCTGCCGTGAAGCAGCAGTGTGCGAACTATTTATATTTCGCTGTGCTGATAACGATTCTCGTCTTACAAATAATCCAAATAAGAAAGAAGCTAATAAAGTACCTAAAAAGTTTTAACGAGTTTGTCTGTAATGATTTCTTCATCCTTCTTAGTCATGTTCTTGGCAGAAATAACTGGCTTCTTCATGTTTTTTTTTACTTTTCAACTTGTTCACAACAAAATGTCAAGATAAATAGCGTTAGTTACTTTCTTCGTCTTGTAAGAAGTTTTGTACGTTTTTGTTATAAAAATTTTTATCCATGGTGTTCTATCTTACTTACTTACATGTGTTACTTCCGTGTCTCAGTAGTATGAATAGTTAAGAATGAATATCTCATATAGGTTTTCTTATTTAAGGAATGATGTGGACATCCATGGGCTTCAGTGACCATTTAACATCAGAAACCATCGTCAAATCGATGGACTAGCGAAAACAATGCAGACTTTTCATATGTCGCGTCACAATATAATAATAAAGTACTTTAAATCAAAGTCTGTTAAGTTTTTCCTTAATTATTGCACTATTATTTCTTAAGTAGTGTTATTGTACTTCGCAAGACAAATCAGTCAACAGATAGATTTACGTGGCATAATATTCAGATCAAGATATGAAACAAACACTATACCGCACGGCAGATACATAAAACTTCAGAAATAGGTAAAGGTGCTCTCGTAGTATAATAATATATTATAAATAAGGGACTCCCGTCCGACGACAATGGGAGACAAAAATATACGACAGACGGAGTACGCCATTGTTACTGAATCGCCACAAAGAGCCAGTCGTGAGCAATGCGGCTAATCTTATTTTGTGGCCATTTATACGGAGTACATTGTACAGATGTATAAAGGTACATAAAAGCAGGATTTATGCTGAAACAGCGCTGCATTGAAGCAGCTCGTTGTGGGCACTATGAACGACATACTCTATTACGTGCTCGGTGAGTGATAGCCTAGTGGTTAAGAATCTCGACCTTCACCGGTGAGTCGGGGTTCAAATACCGGCACGCACCTCTAATTATAAATGCTACAACATGAAACATGCTAAAACATGATGAAAAACTTTTTTTTTATTTATATATAAAAAGCTTTTGAGGGTCTCATAACTGTGCGAACTTTATATCTACATGTAATAACGAATATCAAGTAAATACGCAACAAGCCATGTAACATTAACAGGTATCTGTACTAGCTGTAGTATTCGTTTCGAGTCGCGTATCAGATCTTCGGCGCGAATACCTTTTTATTCTCTACTATCATCAACCCATTATTGTTCCACTGTTGAGCACGGGTCTTCTCAGAGATGCGAGAGTTTAGGCCATAGTCCACCACGCTGGCAAAGTGCGGATAGACGGAATTCATATGCCTTTGCGAATGTTATGGGGAACTCTCAGGCGTGCAAGTTTACTCACGATGTTTTCCTTCAGCGTTAAAGCGACTGATAATTAATTCATAATACGCACATAATTTCGGAAATTTAGAATAAACAATATTTCGATAATAAGAGGTGTAAGAGGTCTCGACCCACCAAAGCTGGTTGGAGAGGCTTATCCGCTAGGCTATCACTAATTTATTCTCGACAGAAGAAGACCTTTTTTAAAAATACATAGTGAGTAAAAGAGTGAAGGAGTCCAGAAAAAGAATGATAAAAGAAATAATGGTTAGGAAAATTTTATAATATATCTTGTATTATCAAAGTTTATGCAGCGGTGTGTGAATATTGTCTTTTAATTTAAGTAGAATCCAATTTTTATTACGGTAATACGGTTTAAAAGCAATGCTTATTTTAGATCCAATTCTAAGTTTACATTAAATTTCGGTTTCAATAGAATTCGTCTAAATAAAATTGCTCATTTTAGATATTTTCAATTTTAAATAGATATTAACTGAAAAAAAAATCATAGTTTAAAATTTAATCGATGCGTTTAATCGACTGCTGTATATTTACTTACGCATTGTATCTCGGTGCAATAGAACTACTTTGTAGGGCCGGAATAGTTTTTTCTCGTATTTCATATTTGACCGTTTCTGATAATTCAACTTCAACTTTCAACGTAATGACTGTGTAGATCTCCAACTTACCTGAAACAAATAAATAAAACAAAAATACACTATTTACAAAGGATTAAATACACAGAGAAAATACATAAATTCAAGCAATAAAAAAATTATCACAATGAAATAATATCCATTTTTTAAGTATTAGAAATGGATTATCACCAAAGCAATTGAAAACCTGCATGCCTGAGAGTTCTCCATAATATTGTCAAAGGGACGTGAATAACGCTAATCCGTGTTTGTTGAACATGGTGGATGGCCTCAAATCTCTGACCTCTAAGTGAAGGCTGGAGCCTTGTCTATAGAAAAATCTAAATGCAACGTTCAAATTTCTATCCGTTTGGGATTAGAACCCAGGAACCTACGGACGGCTGACCGGTATATCGCCCGCTGTGCCGTATTGCTTGTCCTGTATTTATATTGAGTAATAATATTTTCGAAAACTACGTTTATACGCCATACTTTTATAAGCATGAAATCAACTCATACAAATGAATATTGAATTAAAAGTTAATTGGATATGAAAGCAGTTTCGTGTGTTTATTTGCAGATGTGAATATGTAATGAGCGTACAATCCAATAAAACCTGAAACATCATCAGAATTGTCTCCGTATTGAGAACAATCCTTATAATTTCTGTAATACCTACCTACCTATTGTTTTAGTACAGAACATTTTTATAAGCTTGACATGTATTTTTAAAAAGATATATTTATATATGTATGTACCTACACTATACACCTATTGCAGGGTTGAATTCTGTATTTACAAGAAATAGTCTTTAGCGGAATAAAGGGATCGAAAAATATCGGTTTTTCTTTTATATTGATTGAACTACCTTTATAATTTTACCCTATCCTACGTCCATCTATCCGGACGGTCTAACCGTCCATCTATCCGGACGGTCTAACCGTCCGTCCGCCCGGACGGTCTGTCCGTTCATATTTCCGGACTATCTGTCCATCGTCGAAGGCTCGCTAGCATCGGCACCACCGCCGCACCTATTTCTGTCGTAAAGCAGCAGTGTGAGAATTGCTGTGTTTCGATTTTAATGGTGTAGTTAGGCAGAAGAATCTGGACAGGATGCATTCCAACTTAGTCCTCTGGAGTATCAACGCATCCACAGGAGTTCCATCCTATTTGAGGTTTGATGTGGATGTCCATGGGCTGCAGTGTCCACTTAACATCAGGTGGCTAGCATGCAACTCGTTTGCTATTCAGTTTGAATAATAAATAAATAAATAAAATGTTATTGTGCATTTATATTCGTACACATAATGTAATGATATTGTGCTTTGATGGTGGACTCTTACGGCGAAGGCTCGTTTATGGCGGCACCACGGCTGTACCTAATGATGCCGTAAACCAGCAGTGAGAGCGCTACTACGTTTCTGTTGAAGGTCGTGGGTAGACAGAATACATAGCACAAATGGCATTCTTATTCAGACTTAGTCAACATCGGGTGGCCTGTATGTTCGTTTGCTATTCCGATTTCGTTTAATGCGTAAATACTAATATTAAGTGCATTGGTAACTTCGAGTTTTAATAATGAACATGAAATTTGATCCCTACATATCAGTTGACCACTTGAGTTGCTTTGTCCTATTTTTAGATTTCGATTTACGTACCACCATTGAAACGGTCACAATGACTTTTTGTAACTACAATCTTCATGATCTTAAACGACCGACGATTGTTTTCACATTCGGTCAGTGTACCGACAAATTCGCTAATTAATTGCGTTGTTCACTACAACTCAATTTGCGTTAATTAATTGACTCTTGGCTTGGGAATTACACGATAGCGATGTCTGTTGGTATTAGCATCTTTTATACGAGTTTCGGTTTGTTTAATGGATGGAAAGACTAACTGTCTTGTTGTAATAGAATTAATTATTAATTAATTTTGATGGTGGTAGAGTCTTATGTCGAAGGCTTGTCTGCGGCGGTACCGCCTCCGTCCTATTTCTGCCGTAAAGCAACAGTGTGAGAACTGCTGTGTTTCGGATTGAAGGGTGCAGTTAGGCAGAAGACACAGGATAGGAAGCATACCAGTTAGTTCTCAGGTGTACCAAGCTATCCACATACAACTTTAGATAGGACTTCCGTCTCAGTTGAGGTTTGATGTGGATGCCCATGGGTCGCAGTGACCACTTAACATCAGGTGGTCTGCATGCTCGTTTGCTATTCCGTGTATATATACTTTTAAAAAATATACGTATTTTTCTAATAAAGCATCTTCGGCAAAGTCTGAAAGGAGTGATTATATTTTATTAATCTTTGTATGTATTAGTTGTATTGTACATAGTTGATACTGTATAAATAGGTAAATTGTAATAATTATTGACGTAATATAAATGTGTTATAAATGTACTAAATAAAATATAGCGAATTATGTGTGTTTTCAAAGGTTCACTTTTCAATAGTATGTGGATTTTATCTCAAGGAAAAACAGGCGTTTATATGTAGTTGACATCTATTTTATATATACCTAAGTAACGTACAGCTAAGTATGTTATCCTCAGTGCATATATGTTATATAGCTAGCTATATATTACCTACAGAATATAAACCTGTTACAAAGGAAAATTTTGTAGTTGTAATTTATTTACTTCGTACTTGCCTGCCTACCTATTCATGTTTGTTGAAAAGTGAGTAGACGCTTGCCTAAAGTGGTTCACCATCAACCCATTATAGTCCCACTGCTGGGCACAAGTCTCTTTCTCAGAGACGAGTAAACACTCGTCTGCTGCTATGGCCTAAACAGGCCATAGTCCACCAAGCTAACCAAGTGAGGTGGACTTCACATGACTTTGAGAACATTTTGGAGAACTCTCAAGCTAGCAGGTTTCGTCGCGATGCTTTTCCTCCACCGTTAAAGCGAGTGATAATTATTTTCTAATACGTGACTAAGAAAAAATTATAAATAACAATTTAGAAATTTACCGTGCGGGATTTGAATTCCGATACACCGGAGCGGTTCTTAACCACTATGCTATCACTCACTAAATTGCTTACTTTAATGAATTATGGTCGAATTTCGACTAGCCGACTAACTAACTAACAGTAATAATAAATCCTTCGCTATAAAATATATTGTAAGGATAACGTCGAAGTTAAGCTTGTCTATCCACAACTTTTAATCCTTCGTGTTCAAGAATGCTTTCGCAGTCATTTTGTAAGTTCGCAGATATTCTTTTCAAGATATTTTCGCGCTACGAAAGTACCTATTTCATTCTCCCTGTTTACGGTTCATGCGCTGGAATAAACTTGGCACTGAGAATTTTCTTTTCAATGAGCTTAAATATAATTTATTTGTTAGTATGAAAACTTTATGCAAACAGGATTCGAACCTTCAGTTCCAGGTTGTTAGCGTGAATCTTTTGTGCTTCGTTTACGCTAAGGCGCCAGTTAAGCCTTAACAGGTGATTTTTAGGAGTAAATTCTTTTTTGAGATCGATTGAACATTACGAAGAATTCTAAGATATAAAGTTTTTTCTCACGATGGTTTTCCTTCGCCGTTAAAGCATATACTCGATTACACATATTTTAAAATACGAGTAAAACACACGTAATTTAGAATTAACTATAAATTATAATTTCGAAAAATCATAAATGCGGGCCGGGATATGAACCCCGATCCACCGGAGTGACCGGTCGAGGTTCTTAACCACAAGGCTGTAAATCACTTCACTTAGGCTATCTCACAACAGCTATAAATGCCATTAATCTCAGCTGCAAAAAGTGTAAGGTTGACGTTTTTATCGCCCGGCTTCAAACTCGGCCGATTCGTTCTAATCAGGTTATCTCGAAGTATGAAAAGCTGAAAGAGTTGAAGGTTATATTAATCAACACCATTTATCATTTGTGTAGGCTTCTGCTGTGTCATCGTGTTCATCCCCGTCTTAAAGGAAAACAAGACCGTGTTAATTAAATTTGAAAAATTCGACCCTTCCCTCCCCTAGGACGTGCCCGGTTATGTAATTATGCCGGCGGTTTTATGTTTCCGTTTAATTTCATGTTCTTTCTTCGCGTTTATTTTGAAATTATTTTATTTATGTTTTGTACTAGCTGCGCCCCCCGGTTTCATTCGCGCATGATATTACCCTATATCATGAAATCCTCCTTAGACCGCATTCCTATCGAATTATCTACCTAAATACCAAATTTCATGCCCCTAACAGCGAAAACGTTTCGAACTTAATATGTAAATATGTAATACTACTGTTGCTTTTGTACAGGACTAAGTTGGAACGCCGTTCAGTAGTGGTGCCGCCATGTCTGTATGTCAAATGTCTTCGAAATCCGTTGAACGGTTAACGCGTGATATTTCATACAACATATATCGTAACAAGCATACAAACATCTTCATAAACTTTCATGTTTATAATACTATTAGTATCATAACTGGTTAAGAATTGAACCTTTACACCGTAATAGACGAACATTCGATTATTTTCACTTGAACTATCTGAAAGGTGTCTTATTAACTATTTTTATACTTTTAAAAAGGCTAACAGGCATACGGGCCGCTTGTTGGTAAGTGGTAACCGTCGCCTAGGGACACGTGGAACACCAGATTGATCACACGCGCGTTGCAGGTCTTGAAGGACTCGCTTTACACTCAAGCTTTCCATGTCGTAGCTGGATGGAAATGCCTCCGACAGAAGCTCATTCCATGACGCAGTTGTCCGCACCAGATACGATTTACATCACACTCGTTCCTTACTTTGCAATTGCAAAATTTTTCGACTTCAACGTCTTTGTTTTTGCAACTTATGTGCTCAATAAACTTTAATAATAAATAGTAAAAATTAAAAAAAACATATGAATATATATATATGTATTTATCTAGGGGAAAGATATTGATATTGTTAGCACACACATAACCACTAACACACTATACATACATACTAAAATACATACATACATACACACTCATGCAAACGCACACACACAATTTTGCACTGTTTTTTATTTGCCGAGCTAAATCTATTGTATTACTCATAGAATGTAAGTTTCATTCTAAGTGACAATGTACCTACAAGTATGTCTTATGAGAAATAAAGAATCTTTAAACCGAACTTTCAATCTGCTTTCAATCAATTGTTGACCGATACAATCTGTTACAATTTATGAATCTATTCGAGATTCTTCAATCGCTCCACGTTCCTCGTGTGATGAACTGGTGGTTGTTTGCTAACGAACACTGTCGATATAGTTGATTGATGAACCTCCGCCACACTTGTTGGATGCCCGCATTTGTTTGTCAATTACTTTGGACCGAGGTTTGAAATGTTCTTTGATATTCTGGAATTTCGGATTGGAAATTGTGACTCAGTATTTGGATTCTTATTTCGTATTTGTATTCTTTTAACGTTGATAGCGTGGCTGCGTTAATGTTATGTGTCTCGATTTTTTTCTATTGACAAAATAGCAAACGGACATGCAGGCTACATGATGTTAAGTGGTCACTGCAACCCATGGATATACACATTAAACATTAATTAGGATAGATGTCCTATCTGTGGTTGTATCTGAATGCGTTGCTACTTCTATACTTACTTGACTGACTTAGTTGGAATGCCTCCTGTCCAGTGTCTTTTGCGTAACTACACCCTTCAATCCGAAATACAGCAGTTTTCATACTGCTGGTTTACGGCACAAATCGACTCTCGCAACGTACATCATCGAAACTGCAAAAACGTGTTTTTCATTTTATTGCTCTAAAAATAACATAATAGCGTACTGTTTATAATTTAAAAAAATTAAAATATTTTGACCAATATTTAGCCAAATTTCGAAATGAACATTATTGATACTGCACTATTTAAGCACAGAACATAATCGAATACGTTACTTTCGATTATGTTCTTGACTAGTGAGGGATGCGCGGGGGACGGAACTGGTAGCATCGTCAGTGTTCGCCGCGATGTGACTTAGTGAAGGTGTATTAACGTTTCATTTTTTTTATTTGACAGTTTTTCGTTTATTTATTTTTTTGTTATGTCAAAATGAATAGCCGTGGTAGAACATTAGTTAATTTAATTTTGATCAAACCTAACACTGATTATGAAGAAAGTATTATTGAGAAACCTGGTAAGTAATTATGCTCACAGAGTGTTTTTGTATAAAATATAGTTAACGTAAACGCGATAATCGATAGCTAATGCCTTGTAAGTACATATAATCAACTTTTAGTAATGTTTTTATTATAATATTAATCGTGAATCTCGTCCACTAGGTCGATATTTGAGGTTAACAATCTACAACATCGAAAGTGGTAGTTCCGATACTGTTCATGTTTAATTGACAGTTCGTAATCTACAAGATAGTATCGAAAATGACACTTTCGATGTTGTACCAAGTTGAAGTAATATCGTATTTGCCACTTTCGATGTTGTACGTTGTTACCTCGATATCGAATTTACCACTTACGATGTTGTTCTGCGTAAAACTTATCATTTTCGATATTATGGCAACTTTATGGCAATTATTTATTAAAACTTTTATGATATGGGTCAACTATTAATTATTAGTCTATTTATGAACATGTGCTTTTCATTTAAAGTTTATTGTGTGTTATAGACACACGTGTGCTATAGACATATTGATTCTTGTTTCAGAATCTCCAGTACGGTACACCGATCATACACAAGAAGAATGGAGGGTTTTGAATGAAATCTATGATAATACCTGTAATGATGTTGTACATGATAATGATATGCATGACCATTTAATAAATGACTCTAACACCGTCATATTTGGTAGTAATGAGTGCACGCCCATTCCATCTCCAAACACTATCCAAGATTTTTATAATGATTTACCAACAGAGAAGATAACTGAAAATAAAACAGATATTCCAAGTGTTAATTCTTTGATTTCTATGTCTGAAAATGAAAATCCTGTTACTCCCAGTGCATCAAATACAAAAAAACGAAAACCAACCTACAAAACTGATCCTGGAAAGAAGCGAAAGCGACATACTGATCAGTGGATTGACGTCCGCAGAAAATTACTAACTAATTCTGGAAATAAATATGTGTCCAAAAGGGGAAAAACTGTTCCAGCTAAAACAATTAAGAATCCGTGTCCTGCAACCTGTAAGTTAAAATGTAGTATTGAGTTTTCAGACAATGTACGAAAGCAAATTTTTGAGCAATTTTGGCAATTATCTGATCACACAAAACAGTGGGAATATATTAATAAGTTTACTAAGAAGATCGAGAAGAGAAGAATGACTACCGAAGGTCCTTCTAGAAGAAAATATACAACTAAATATTACCTACCTTTGCCCAGGAAGGATTCCACTTTTGACCATCAGCAAGTGTGCTTAAGGATGTTTTGTGGGACTTTATCCGTAACAGATCAGATGATCCGGTCTGCTCACCAAAAGCTAGATACTTCTGGAACAACTGGTTCAGACAATAGGGGCAAGCATTCAAATCATCCGAGAAAGATAGACGAGGAAATGATTAAAAGTGTATGTGACCATGTGTAATCATTTAAGCCTGTTGAATCACACTACATCAGAAAAAATAGCAGTAAATTATATTTAGATAATTCGTTAAGTTTTAACAAAATGTTTATAATGTACAATGATTGGTCCGAATTACATAAATATAACAACACAGCACAAACTATAAGACAATATCGGAATATAGTAAACGATCACATGAATATGTCCTTTTTCGTCCCGAAAAAAGATTTATGTGATAAGTGTCATAGCTTTTCAAATGAAGAACACCCTTCTGAATCCCAGATACTAGCTCATAATAAGCATATAGAGAACAAAGAAACAGCAAGAAAATATAAAACAAATGATAAAGATGAAGCTATTCAAAGTTCGCCAAAAATAGTATGTGCAACATATGATTTTCAAAAAATACTTAACAGCCCTAGTGGAGAAGTAGGTTTATTTTATTATAAGCGTAAGTTGTCACTTATGCATTTTACTATATTTGATGCTGGGAAAAAAGAAGCGTTTTGTTACTTATGGCCTGAAAACATCGCTAAACGTGGAGCGAACGAGGTAAGCAGCTGTTTGCTTGATTTTATAAAAATAAAAGTAGCGAATGGTGCAAATGACTTCAGATTTTGGTCGGATAATTGTACTGGACAAAATCGCAATCGAGTAGTTTACAGCTTTTACATGTATGCAAGTAACAAATACCAAATTAATATAACACATCGATTTTTGGAGTCCGGACACACACAACAAGAAGCAGACAGTGTTCACGCCCTTATAGAGCGGTCTGCAAAAGGAAAAATCATTTATACACCGGATCAATGGTACGCTTTAATTCGCTGGGCTAAGACTAATAATGAACCTTACAATGTGACGGAAGTGTGTCAGGATATGCTTTATGATTTTAAAACTTTACTACAAAATAGAAACTTTAAAAAAAATACTTTAAATCAAGTGGTTAAATGGAACAACATCAAAGAAGTGTTTGTAACAAAATTGGAGCCTAATGTTATTTTCTACAAATACGATATGG
>DWKW01002776.1:0-10655 GCA_018250115.1 Doberes anticus
GGTCTCTGCAGCCCATGGACATCCACACCTGAGGTTGTGTGTGGAAGCGTTGCTACTCCTGAGGACTACGTTGGAATACCTCCCGTCCAGTGTCGTCTGCCTAACACCGTTCAAAACGAAACACAGCAGTTCTCAGACTGCTGCTTTACGGCAAAAATAGGTGTAGGGATGGTGCCGCCACAGGCGAGCCTTCAACATAAGAGTCTACCACCTAATTTGAACATTGAAAGTTTTTTTTATTTAGTAATCTCAAAACTACTTAAATCGAAATGTCTTACGCTGTGTCAGGTCTTGCTGAATAAAAATACTTTTTTTTATGAAGGTGTATTACTCATCGCGGTACCGTGGTTTATGTATTGGTACACTACTCTCCCGCACGACGGTCATCACGGCCGCGGTTTGTGTCACCAGTCCGACCTCATTAGTGCAAGACACACGTCCAATAAACGTCGTCACCGCCTCTTCTTACAGGCATCCGAGGCGAGGCATACGAGTTCAGGTCACAAAAATACTTATACCGAGAAGTAAGTAACATATTTATCTTCTTCTATCCCTAAATCTGTTTCAGGGGTAATAACGCGTCTGGCCCTAGTCTCAAATAAGAATACAAATAAAAAAAAGCTTAGATAATTCAGAAGAGTAGACATAAGCTCGCTCAGTACGTACATATTTTACACAGGAAGTACAAAAAAAGCGCTACCACATGCTGAAAAACGGCCGTTTCGACGAACCCGGTTTTTGCCCAGCCGGCCCATTGAACATCATTTTTAAACGCAATAGCGATTTATTGCTAGGAAAATATTTTTGTTTTCGCTGATAAAATTTATGTAATACAAAGTCCCTAAGACTCCTCAATCAAATGGGTTAAACCCCAGATGATGCGGTTAATGGTATATGTATATGTAGGGACTGGTCACTAATTTTATATGCATTTTAATGGGGACGACAGAAATAGGTAACACCGCTGCATGTTAACTATTTCTGTCGTAATATAGCAATGTGAGCACAGATGTATATTGATTTGAAGGGTTGTGGTTAAGCAGAATACACTGGACAAGACGCATTTTAACTTAGTCCTCAGGAGTAGCAACCCAACCTCACACATAACCTCAGATAAGGTTTTTGTCAAATGAAATGTTGGTTTTGGTTGTCAATGTGCTGCAGTTAACACCGTGTGGCCTGTATGCTCGGTTGCTATTCCCTTAATACAAAAACACATTAAATATTTCAGTGACGAATGTAAGTTCTTCTCGGGGTTACTATATGCAGAAATCACCAGCAATATTTTTATTAAAACGGAAGGTACCCGATGTCCTAGCAGAGACGCCATTACGAGCTATACAAATTGACTACAAAGGCCAAGAACCTTTAACTCTGCAAGAAGAATGCTTAATGCCGGGCTGGCATTTTTTTTACAAAGGGGTAAAGTTATTTGAAAATATATTTTGCCAAAATGAAAGTAATAAAAGGTATTTATTTAACCTTACGTATTTATATCATACTGTTTTCAACATTACATAAATGATAGCTGAGCTGATGATCAGCCATATTATTTTTAGGAAAAATTTTAATAATAATTTAGGAGATAAATTAAAGAAATAGAAAATATGCATTTCGAAATCACCAAAGCGACGACAATCTTTAATTTGTATGAAAATAAATGACAAAATTCTGACAATAACCTAAGATTTAGAAAAACTGCAATACTAAGATTAATATATTTAGGTAGGTATATAAATTTTGGCTTTTAAATTTTAAAAAAAACATTGGTATTTGTATAATTACTAATCACGGGTATATTATGATGATACATATTTTTTACATATCTGGGAAATAACTAATTTTGGCAAAACGATAAAGGCCGGACAAGAGTCGTTCCAACTTAGTCCTCATGAATAGCAACGGATCCGTATACGACCTCAGAGAGGACTATCGTCCGAGTAGACGTTTGATGTGGATGCCCATGGGCTGCAGTGAACACTTAACTTCAGGTGGCCTGCATGCTCGTTTGCTATTCTATTAACATAAAAAAGGTTCCCACTAAAACCATGTCTTAGAAATGACTATGTTATTATTATTGTTATATGATCCTATTGTGAGTGCGAATAAACGAGTTTTTTTAAATCTTTTTCAACCGATTCTTGTCCTACTAATGGTTACGTATCTCCCCTTAAACATGGAAACTTAGACATGGAAACGGTTTAGTGCATAGCCCGTCATAGTGGCCAAGTATTTCGAGTTGTAGGACTTTGCATGTTTTTTCATCGTGATGAAACAGATTTCAGATTTCGAAGACGTACAGTTTTCCGCACGATTTTTTGTAATATTTCCTAAAGATCTGAAATGGGATTCGAAAAGTCCAACTCTACACAAACTACACGATTTTCATTTCTCTTATTTATACTGCATCATTATGTCTATCATCACTATATTTTAATTTATAGTTTTGATTATGTTATGTAAATAATATCCTACAGTAAATATCTTTCAGGATAAGATATATCCTGTACAGAAGTTCCTGCTGCAAAGAAATGTCCGAGTACAGTTTTTAAACATCGTGAAAAAGCATTTATGGTGTGATACGTTGTCAATAAAGTTTCAAAAAGCTCTTGTAAACATCGGATACACTGGTTATTTTGATAAATCTGCCTGCTTATGTATAAGAGACGTAAGACATTGATTTTTCATTGTTTAAACATCGCTCTCACAATTTGCTTGATATAAAATCACGTTAATAATGATGTCAATTCATAAAGTTCATAATTAATATTACATTTCAGACAGATCGCACTGCTCAACCATGTCATGTAAGTTGTTATTATCAGTACAATGTCATTCTATCTCCTTGACACTACTAGAGGGAATTCGGCATTAACCGAGACACTTACTTGAAACTGATGCTTAGGGATTCTCAGCTTTTCTCAATTCGATGCTTATCGTACCTACTACCTACGTAAATATATTATTTACAGTAAGTTGCAAATTCTAACTCATATTTGTAAAACAAATAAGGCATCACATTTACCGAGAAAAAAATATTCTTAAGCTTCTGTCGTTCGGTTAATTGGTTCAGTAGAAAAGAACATAGAACAAAACGACTACTTGTTTGAGCCAATGCCCAAAGAGCATATTCAACTTCGAGTTTATAGGTCAGCTGGAAGTGCCTCTCAGATTTCGAGGATCAGTAAAAGATTTTAAACATGCTTTGAATTACTATTTTTTGGCAAGCTAATTAAACACGAAATTTACTCGACGTAGATATACCTACGACGGTCATTTAACTTGATATCTAAACCGATAGGGGTTCAGTTTTTTAAAATGTTGTTGAAATTAGATAACATATAAAACTGTGCCTAAATCTACTACTTTGCGATCCTCCTCGCGATCCCTTACAGCAAGCCGAAAAGACAGGAGGTATTCCAACTCAGTCCCCAGGAGTAGCAACGCATCCACTTTCTATGACTTCCGTCATAGTTGAGGTATAATGTGGACGTCCATGGGCTGCAGTGACTACTTAACAATATTCTATTAATATAAAAAAAAACTTACGTTAGGTACTTTTTAGGCGCTATCAATAATTTTTGAAAACATTTGCTAAAATAAAAGGACAGGAAACAAAAATAGGTATAAACAACATATATAAATATAAGCAGTAAAAACCTACATCAATTTCATAATTCTTACATGAAACAGTTGGAAACAATTGAGCGCGCTATTATGTACTTACCCCACATACCTACATAAAAATAAACCCTAACGATGTTCTGAACAAAAGATATTCATAAAATTTACCTGCCAATTGACCAAGACTATTCCTTTGCTGCTACTATTTCTTTCTATTTATATATATTTCTAAGTTTTTTGTAATGTTTTTAATTACTTGCAACAAACAAATGTGCTATCATATAAACGTACTCATAATTTACGTTTTGTTCACCGTCGTTCGCTGCAGTATTACGTAATGACCTAACTTAATACCTACCTATATTCTTATGTAGGGCAATATGAAGATCTGTTAAAGCCTTGTGGTAAAGAAACTCGAACTCTCGTTCCGGTAGGGCGGAGTTCGAATCCCAGCACGCGCCTATAATTATTCTAAGTTATGCTTGTATTATAAATTGATTGGGATTCACTTGCTTTAGTTGTGAATTAAAATATCGCGAGATTGCCTGAATGCCAGAGTATTCTCAATATTCTCAAAGACATTTGAAGTCCGCTAATCCACAGTTGACTGGAGTGGTGGACTGTGACCTAAACTACCTTATCTCTGACATTGGCCCATTACCAGCAGTGAGACAATAATGGGCTGACGACTATATTTATGTTTCAAAACATAATCTTTACTTTTTTTACTTGGCTGCAGGGAATGTACGGCGCACCATTAATATGCCATGGCAAGGTGGTGGCTATGCTGATGGCGCCAGACGCCCAGTGGTCGAACTGTACAGGATTCAGTAATCTCGTGCACTTGTTCACTGGCAAACACATCAAAGGATTTATGGAATGTGTCAGCGGGTATGATAATACGATTTTAATATACCTTCAACCTATACAACGACCTGCTTAACTTATAGAATAATCGAGCTTAACTAATTACTTTAGTTAAAATTAAGAAGTTGATACCTACTTAGATAATTAATATTTTAACCTTGTAAAATTCTTACTTACTTGAAAGTAAATATCACATAACCTTACTGTTACTGAGTAGGTATCTTCAGTTGCAAATTGTAATTAGGTATGTACATCTTCACTAGCTTGCAACAGCGACTTCGCCAGCGTAGATTTAGGACGAGAAACGTTAAGAAAAAAAATAAACGTATAAAGCATCTTAAATGTAAAATCGGATATATCTATTTGCCAAATTTAATTTAAACCCATTCAAGTCTGTATACGTAAAAAGTAACAGACCAAAGTAAGTAACCCACGGGAACGCAATACTGTGATAAAAAGTATCATGTGTTAACCCAGGACCATAGTCTGCGTGTAAAGTTTCAAGTTTAATCCGAATCCGTTCAACAGACATTTGAACATTCTCACAATCTTTTACATTCATAATATTGGTAGGATACTAAGGATGATGAATATAAAGTAGGAACAAGGTGGCTATGGATTAATGATTGCGTTCGTTAGTTCGTTTGTGTTTGAAATTCAAAAAGAGGATGCGTGCGGAAATTAATTACAAAACTATCAACATAAGAAATTCGTACCTAGTGATCTCATTCAATTGTCTATCGCGTTTTGTACGCTCATGTGCGCTCACTTTATTTTAACTGAGGCAAAGGCAATTATTATTATTTTTATATGTACTTTATCAGATTACGAAATAGCAAATGAGCATGCAGGCCACCTGATGTTACGTGCTCACTGCAGGCCGTGGACATCCACATCAAACCTCAACAAGGACCAAAGTCCTACCTGAGGTTGTAGGTGGATGCACTTCTTCTGGATCTTCTGAATAACTGCACCCTTTAAACCGAAACACAACAGTTTTTACACTGCTGCTTTATGGCAGAAACAGTTGCAGCGGTGGTACCGCCGCAGGCGAACGTCACTACCGCCATCAATGTACCATTTTCGCTAATGATTTAGGTCTTCTTCAAATTTCTTATAGTCGATATTTACGTATTAGTATACAAATGTTCTATTTATATTATTATACGTTTCAATCGTTTGAGGATATAAATAATAACACTGATGAAATATTGATTTAATAACATTTATTATGTAATATAGATCAATTAATGATATTACAATCACCGATAATTTAAATGAAATTGCAGTTTCTATTAATATTTTACTAAGCGGAAATATTTGAAGAAGTGCATATAAAATCATCTGTCCTTAGATAACATTACAGATTAATATCGTGTTTAATACGTTCAACAATTTACAAGTCATGTCACTTGAAAAATAAGTTTACATTTGAAAACTACACCAAATACTTAGATCTTAGACATAATAGCTTACATTTTTATTTGTATTAAACATTCAATGTAGATACATACATATTCTATTACCTATACGACGATAAAATGATATTATCGGGAATATCTAGACATTTAATAAATTATCTAATTACTACGGTAACGTACACGATAGATTACAAATAACAAAAAAAAAACATTATTTTGACTAATTATATTCAATTAAGTTCTACTTTTTATTCTATCAAGTACAGACAAAAAGCAATTAATAGGCATTTATAGTCTGCCGCGTATAGAAGATTGAATCGAACACACCATTCATTGCAACAAACTTATCGACCACGTATCGTTCATGTTTCTGACAGTGCGACAAACTTATCGACCACGTATCGTTCATGTTTCCAACAGCGCGACAAACTTATCGACCACGTATCGTTCATGTTTCCGACAGTGCGACAAACTTATCGACCACGTATCGTTCATGTTTCCGACAGTGCGACAAACTTATCGACCACTTATCGTTCATGTTTGCGACAGTGCGACAAATATATCGACCACGTATCGTTCATGTATGCAACAGTGCGACAAACTTATCGACCGCATATCGTTCATGTTTGCGACAGTGCGACAAACTTATCGACCACGTATCGTTCATGTATGAAACAGTGCGACAAACTTATCGACCGCGTATCGTTCATGTTTGCGACAGTGCGACAAACTTATCGACCACGTATCGTTAAAGTTTGCGACACATTCTGACAAACATATGTCGATGTGTGGTGACCCTTGTAAGAATGAAATATACAAGCTGCATTTTCCGAATCGGATACGCTATCTGTCGTTTGCACGGTCTTGCTGTTTCGTAAATATTAATAGCGATGGGAAAATGGAGAAAATAATTATGCACTAACAATTCGTAAGGATACCTAAGATAGAGCGCTCAGGTGAACCATTCATCGTAGTAGTCTGAATAAGGACTCACTTGGATCTTAGGATAGACTCACGAGTATATCCTAAGATCCAAAGAGACTCCCTCACAAAATGCCAGACTTGTCAGTAAATTTGCGCCTACATTTTCAGTAGTCGTTTTGATGACTGTCCTTAACTTCGGTTAAGGCTCTACTGTGTTCTCAAGAAATCTGGAGAGTTTCAGTAAATCGTTACAAAGTACTAGCAGCTTTGAAAGCATTATTAAGCACTAAAAGCACGAAACTGTCTGAGCGATACTTATAAACATCCTTATGACCTTAAAATATTATTTTTCCTACGCCTGTACCAAATTTCTTAATAAATATGTAAATTTTTATGACATTATTTACAATTACGAGAATTTATGTATATTCCGAAAGGAAAACTTTTGTCAGAAGGCAAAAATTCCAGTCATGTCACGATCATTTCTGTCGTCTGCAGAACACAGATCACACCCGAAACTATTCGATTAATAAGACAATGAATTATGATAAGGGTACTGATTATTACTTTTGACAAATTAGACTGACCGATGCCTTAGTATTCGTTTTGACAGATTCCGAAAAACCGATTGAATTACGTATCATTACTAGTAGCACTCCAAACGAAAACATCGAGAACTAAAAATTAATCGTGTCCACTGCTCGATTTCATATTTGAAAACGATCTTCAACAATATGCAGGTAGATGTGTAGGTAATCTCAGCTTACATGTTTGTAATTTTTTGGGTCATAATTTGAATAAATTACTATATGTTAATATATTAGTGGTGGTTAGGTTCGGTTAGATGAGTGGTATTGATATAAAAACGTCTAAATTTTATTAACAATATTACAGGCTTCTAAACATTATCTCAAATAATAATAATTTCCAGGTTATTTGCCCCGGAATACCTCCTAGATCGAGATGCTATGAAGAGTTCGGTTTACGATGAATTTATGAACGACTCAAAAGACTACTTGCCGGCCATGTACGACAAAATACTGGAAGTCTCTAGCAGTTCTGACGAATTTTAGTCTATAACCAATTCTAAATCGATATTCCAGTGATCACAGTTTTAAAAAATATTTCAAATTTAATAATGGCCATGCACAAGAAATTACGGGAAGATTCTAGCAGTTCTGTTGAGTTTTAGTCTATAACATATTCTACTTGACGCTCCAGTAAACAGTACAGATAAAAAGTATTTCTAATTTAACAATAGTTATGTTCGAGAGAATACTAGAATATTCTAGCAGTTCTGTTGAGTTTTAGTCTATAACCCATCCTTACTTGATACCCCAGTGAACAGTATAGATAAAAAGTATTTCTAATTTAATAATAGCTATGTACGAGAAAATACTAGAAGTTTCTAGCAGTTCTGTTGAGTTTTATCTATAATCCATTCTAACTTGATACTTCAGTAAACGGTATAGATAAAATTATTACTAATTTAATAATAAAATATTTCTAAACATAAACGATTTAAATATTTAAAGATTGATAGATATATTGTTAATCCTTACATTTATTAAACTATTCGATATTATAAAGTACCTACGTTTCGATCTAAAATCAAAGAAATTTACATAATGTTATTGCTGGCCCGGCGTTTGTTTGTCTGCTCTTTCCGGTAGGTGGGTGACTTGAGACAACGAATTAACACAGATATCATGTACCTATGATACACTGTGCGCAAATGAATAATCTGTAATTCTGTACTGAAATGTTTCTGATATAGTGCCATCAACGTAAAACAGGTAGCGCACAAGTTATTGCAGATTCAGGCGTTTCATACTGTTTAGTGGAAGTCAATTAGTGTGATGCGTATGAACGACAGTGTTGAAGACCACGCGGACTAAGTCGCGGGCTAAGCTAGTTAAAATAAAAATAAAAGCAAATCTATGAATCATCCTACAGATAAAACAAATAAACTTATTGTGAACATGATCACTAACAGACCAACTATTATATTCATAAAAGATTATTATATATCATACGAAATTTTCATTTTAAAATATTCCAAACCTACGTTATTATGTTACATACGATAAGTCGATTAAATTTACAGCGATAAAATAGGTTCAATCCCTAAAATCCTTACTTTAAACAAAGATTTTCCGGGGGAATATATAATGTGATGCAAAATATAAATAATGCTTACTAACGATGATGTACCTACAGACCTATCTAAGCTATATGGCATAAACAAAACGATTATTGTATATGATGAGACTTATTTATAAATGATTCTACTGTTTTTAATTAAAAGCCCACCCATTAGCAATGGTAACGCAATTTTGATTTTACCATTCCACAATGAGCCTATTTTCAAAGAAGCTAATAATAAAACAGTAATTGACGATATACTTAACTAGACAATATTTCTATCTTAGAAAATATTTCCTAGATGATTTTTAATTTTATCGTCACTCTGGCATCACATGTATGCCAACGTGTGTATTTAACCTACAAGTATTAAACATTACTCATTTTTGGAATTTTCTGGCCTTGAAATCTTAAATTATTGTCTTTAAACGTTACACATATAGTATTGCGTAAAAAAAACAGTAAAAGCCTTAATTACCTTGTTACATATATACCGAGGTACCCAATATCATACGATTTGAGAACCTCCTACGCTAAAAACAATTACTACATAAATCACTTAATTTTACAAGATAATAATATACAATATATACGTATCGTGATACGTAAATGGGCTATGATAATACTTTTACGACAACGTAATTACAATCGCGCTATATTTTGGAGTATAAATAGGTGATAAACATGGTCGAGAGTATATAAAGAGAGAAACATATCGAGCGTTATAAATCCAGATGTCCGGCCAACCTGTGAGACTGTGTCACTAATAACACGATATCCGTTCTTGATTAGGACCATTAAATGCACCTGTTTCTGCCGTAAAGCAGCAGGATGAGCACTGCTTTGTTTCGGTTCGAACGGTGTGGTTAGGCAGAATAATCTGTACAAGAGGCATTCTAACTTAGTCCTCAGGAGTAACGTACATGGGCCCATGACCCAGTGACCATTTAACATCACGTGGCCTTCAAGTTCTTACGCCACTCCGTTAAAATAAAAACATTTCGGCAGACGTAATTTTCTTTAAAATTACGACATTTTGTTTTTAATGTGACGTCACATACCTAAAAACGCCGTTAGCATCTAAACTAGGGCTCTAGGAAGAAACAACTAGCCACTAACATGCGCAGACTGCTAAAAACATATACCTTCCATAGTGAAACTTACATGATAATACAAACATCAATAACATTACACTAATATATTCAAACAAGGATAGAATCACAGATTAAATAAGGTACTTCCATGACTTATCATGAAAACCAAGTATCTAAAGTAACAACATTAAAAGCACTTATAATCTAAAGGCAATAAATACAATGCCTTTTCTAAAATATTTCACGAATTATTGAATCAATATAAAAATTCATCAAATTAACCTGTACAGGTCATTAAAAAGTGCAGAACGTGGGTATACGGTCCACGACTATCAAACTAATCACAAACATTCATTTTCAATGTTAAAATAAATTGACATATAGTTAACAATGACTGCTTGTCTACGAACATATCAAATTACTCTTTGGTATAATGAAATACATCAAGCGCTCGATCGATACCTTTAAATCAGGGATTCCCGAACTATTTTGGGCAAGAGACCCCTATTCCAAAATGATCTGATACCTCAGACGGGTCCACAACCAAATTGCTTTAACTGTCCTATACAACAATCATACT
>DWKW01002777.1:0-10654 GCA_018250115.1 Doberes anticus
TACTACAGTTTTATAGAGGACATCAATATCTATAAAAATGTCCGCGATACTATATGTCTAACGCGGGTGAAACCGCGCGGCACAGCTAGTCTTTAATAAACAGAAACGCGTTAAATATCTATATTATAAAATTGATCCTCATATACATAGATCCTCATAAAATATATCCATATCTCTCTTCGTACAAAGCTTAGGATTCTCATGATCCTTTTTTAAAAGCCAGCCGGCGTGCTCCGCCTCCTGCAGTGCAGAATAGGTGCACTCATAATCCCAAACTAGGATTCCCTGTGTTGTGGGTGTGACGGACACACACAGATACAAGAAACAGAAATCTTATATAAATAAATGTATTTATATAAAAGAAATTTGATGGTAGTCTTGTATCGAAGGCTGCGGCGATGCTACCGTTGCACCTATTTCTACCGTAAAACGTGTGTGAGACATGCTATGTTTTGATTTCAAACTTAGTCCTCAGGAGCAGCGACGCCTCCGTGCACGACCTCAGATAGGAAATTAGTCCTGTTTCAGCATGTATATAGATATCAATGGACTGCAGTGGCCACATAACAGGAGGCCTGTATGCTCGTTTGTTATACCTTAGTATAGAAAAAATTATAGGTACCTTAATATAAAAGAAACTATTTGAATATAATTTTTTTCATTTTAATTTCTGCTCCACTGGAAATCAAAGTCAAAACCCAGGAATAGCAAATACAGGTCATACAGTTCCATACAGGTCATCGCACATAATACATAAAAAATTAAGATTTATTGGCGAACTTATACATTGCGCCAACCATTCTTTGCTACCAAATTCTTTTTGACCAACGCTCACTTGGCTCGATACAATACGATCTTATCATTGCTTTTTTCCCAGAAAACGCATCGCAGCGTGCCAGTGTCTAATCGTCAGTAGGTGGATGACGATATAAAATCTTACTCTAAACGTGTATGTGGTGGCCTAGTGGTTAATAAACTCGACCTCGCCCGAATCCCAACATGGACCTCTATTTCTCGAAATACTATCTATTTATTTTATTTTTTTATTATGTTCGTATTAGAAATTTATTATCGCCCGCTTTAACGGTGAAGGAAAACATCGTGAGAGTTCTCCATGTTGTTGTCAGAGGCATTTGAAATCTGCCAATCCGTACCTGACCAGCATGGTGGACCTAGGCCCTCTCATCTCTGGGAGGCGACCCGTACCTGTAGTGGGATAGTAGGTAATAGGTCGATGATGACTAAACTCTGCATTAGCCTGCGATTACAAATCCGATGCAGAGCTAATCTCATGTTTCGAATTATACACCCTAAAGCTACTGGGAGCCGGCTTCTAATTTCCTCAGCGAAACGGAGAATATAAAACAAGGGAAACGTTTATGAGGTATTTTGGAGCAATTCTTTTTTACGGCTGTCTTACGGACAACTGTCTCCGCTGTTCACGGCCCCACTATCTACCATATTGCACACGTAAGCACTTACTACGCTGCTACATTTCATCAAACGAGGGGATCGTGGAATTTCTGTTATTTTGTATAGGGAGGTACTCGTATAGGCGTTTATTAAATGAATCGTAATAACGGCACTGTTATAGATTTGTAACTCGTCTGTAAGTGAGTGATAGCCTAGTGGTTAAGACACTCGACCGCCCCCTCAGGGTCGCAGTTCGAAGCCCAATACGCACCTCTATTTCTCGAAATATTATTTATTTATAATTTTCGAAGTTACGTACGTATTAGAGCTTTAAAGGTGAAGGATTGTTAGGAAGTTGTGCATTGTGAGGAAACCTGCATGCCTAAGATTTCTTCATAATGTTCTCAAAGCTATGTGGAGTCTGCCAATATTGCACCTGGCCAGCGTGGTGGACTATGAGGACTGATGAACACATCTGTTCTGTATATGTATATGTATAGCAGATGTTTTTGAAGAACTGTTTAAAGTCTCCAATCACGTAATAACTATTTAATGGACCTTAATCAGAGTATAAATGCAATTACCAGTTTAAAAATATACATAAGAAGTATTTATTATGTGTAAACGGATACACAATTAATTCATATTTATATTTTCATTAATATTTGACTACCCCCAGGCTTGTCGAGTCGGCTTGCTCTTCAGAGGATCTTCAGTTGCTGGTCTGGGTGTCCGTTTTTTTTTTTACTGGTGTACATGGCACTAACGGCACGAGGAGTTCTAGTGCGGGGGGATGAATGTGAAGCGTGATTAATTTCTAAACAATTCATGAACATTTTGCATCAATTAAAGCTTTCTAATGAAGCAGAACAAGCGTAATAACTTACTATTACTGTAAACATCAACTGCGTTCGTCCTTCTTCTATATTCCTTAACCCAAATAAAGCTTTTCTTATCTTATCTGTACACTGACTTAAATGTGAAGAGGACCGGGGATTCGGAGGATAAATAGAACCAGTGACACAAAAGGATGATACATATGGATCCTGCATCACTGGATACTGGAGTAGTAGAACCCACTGGTTCTACTTATTCTCCATTTGTACTATGCATCACTATACTTGCGAGTTGTATTGAAATGATTTATATTTTTTAGCACACATGTTTATGTGGCGACAAGGTCGCAGAGGTAAGCGTAGTCAACTTCAAAACATTCAAAGTTTGAGTACAGTCTTTGTCACAGTTTCAAAAGTACCTTCTCGTACTTTTTATGGCCGGATAATATTTCATGCCAAATGAATGTAAGCAGTAACAGAATTCAGTCCAGAGAGTCGGCCTAATTGAATTGAAGCCTGATGAGGCTTGAAGCCGCTCACAAACTCCACGGTTTGGGGTTGTTTGCAGAGTTGCAAACAAAGCGCCTGTCAGCTGCACAGACGGGGATATTCACGAGATATTTCGCTATTTATTACGATATTGTCTGCCCAAAATTCTCAATTTATTATGGTTATTATTGTAGTGTTTGTAGAAGGCCGATGTCGAAGACTCATGGCGGAAACACTTTTGCATATATTTATCTCGTGCAGGAGCAATGTGGACACTGATATGTTTCGGCTTGAAAAGTGGTGAGGGACTACACTGAGACGAGACGTTTAGAATCAATGAAGTCCGTGGGCTGCGGTGACAACTTAACTTCAACATGCACGCTTATTTTCTGCTCTTATTATATGAATAATAATTCCATAGGTTTAGGTGATTTACCTCATTTACTTACATTGGACGCATTAAGTACTTTACCGCTGTCTCCCGTTGTATTTGTAAGCCCTAAAGAAAGCAAGTTCGAGTGTTAGATAAGCAGTAAAAGGAACACAGTAACTTCGGATGTTGAGAAGTCACATTACTTTAAGCTGTTCGGTGAAGTTTAGGTGTAAAAGTTGTAAAATAGCGCGGGTTCGGCGCCGGGCGGGAGTGCTGTGCTCGCTTAATATTTGATACCTCCCCGAGCAAGGGCCCACCCTCAGATTAATTGAATAGATACCTGTCACACTCTATGCAGAGTTTTATTAATATCCACACCGAGTTCCACGTTATGGCGGTTTTACGGCTCTTTTTAAAAAGCTCTTAACTTTACAACATTTTCCAAACTTACGCAATAAATTCACACTTCCATAAAGGAGCGAGGGGCCCGAGGAGCGGCGGGGGGTGGTAGTAAAACTGACACGATGCGATCTCACAGATTCTCTCGGAATGCAGGAATCAGCTTTTTATCGTAAATTGGCATCATTTTTACGAGCGACGCGCTCATCCTCCGGGATTGGCAAATTTGAATTTGGGGCATAATTTTGGAGCGCTTTATACGCGGGATAACCCTTGACGGCATACAAATGACCTGCTTTAATTGCCCCTCGCAACGCGCGATTTAATAAGGGCGCTGCCATTATGCATATGTGACGCGCCCTCGTCGCCCGCACCGCTCTCGCCATCCGCACCTACAATTAACTTGTCCATAACGGCATTACAGTAATCCGGGGAATGGAGCCGCGGAGACGAGGGTGACATCTACCGGACCCGACATTTACAACCTAAATCGGTTACAGTTACCTGCTAATAGCGACACTATTTGTAGATATAATATGCTCGCTTGAAGTTAATTAAATTGCATGTATTGCGGGCGTAAAACTTACTTTATAAACAAAACAGGAATCTGTTACGATATGAGCAGAATGAAAGCGTACCTTTAGTGACACGTTTCCCCTTGCTCAATTATAAATTCTAAAGCATTTTGTGCGTGTTACATTGCGTTGTATACCGAAATGCGATTATGTTTGCTATCGCTAAGCAGCACATGAATAGAAAGTACTGGAGCAACTCAGTTGAACTTTCTACGTATAATTGCACCCAGCGCAGTCATTACCGGCAGCTGCGACCGATGTGCGCTTCAGCTGTGTGCTGTGCTACCCTGAATAATGTACGTAAGTACGTAATTCATTTGGATTTAAGTTGATGTGGTCCGATTGCAGTCATATGATACCGTGGACGATCCACACATCACGTAAATAATAAGTATATTAAATAACTGCTCAACACTGACGACTCGTATGGTAGTGGTCAACATGCTTTTCCGCCGTTTGGTGGGTTCTTGGTTCGATTCCCATCGCAGTAGTAGTTTTATTGATGAATGCGACTAGTACAATCATTGTACAGTAACGTACAGTGATGTTACATCAATCACAGCGGAACAATGCTAAGGTGAAGTCATATATTCACCGAACAAAACAATTTGGTTTCAGTGAAAAGTTATTCTACATCTCTACAAATTAACAATGAAATAAGTGTTAACTACTGTGTCTGGTCAACGGGAACGGTACAGCGATATTAATTAGAGTGAGTATTTTACAGGCTTCTATTACCTTAGGCGATAAACCACAATTTAAATGACAATGCAGTAACAAGCTGCCTCTGAGCGCCGGCAGGGAGACACCGGGGCCATCGATGGAAGGATTATCGCCGCTCGCGCCGGGGCGCCGATCTCCGCAAGCCTCGCTCCACTGGAAAATGCTAATAAGAGGGATTATAGCTTAACACACACGTATCATATTGCAGTTACGTTTGAAGGACAAAAATCCGACGTTATGCAGACTGTAGAGTAAAAAATGACGAACTTGTATGGAACATCTCAGAAAATATAATTACTCCCATCAATAGTCTTATATACCGCATAGCTGCATTCTGCGGTCGTGCGGAACACTAACCACAAGGCGACGACTGACGCTCCACACTTGAATTGCCGATATTGTATGCGCCACACACACACACACAAACATACGAATTACGATACCCAGACCAGGAACAGACGAATTCTTCTTCCCTAGACAAAGTCCTTTCCTACTGGTAAACTAATCTACGAC
Organism: Doberes anticus; assembly: GCA_018250115.1. NCBI lineage: Eukaryota > Metazoa > Arthropoda > Insecta > Lepidoptera > Hesperiidae > Doberes > Doberes anticus. The sequence continues at coordinate 5,322 of DWKW01002777.1, forward strand.
AATTTGACTTATTGTGGAATTGTCGGTTTTTGTGACTTTAACTCATTATACGTGACTACATTTTTACACGCTTTAAGGAATAAGAAGCCCACTCGATATTGAGTTGTAACTGTTCAATGCAGCCGATGGACAACCATATTCAACCTCAAATAGAATCAAATTTCTGTCTTTGCCGGTTGCTGGTATTGAGGGCCGAGTTAGAATACCTTCGTGTCTTTTCTTAATCAGAATAAACCACACACGACAGTCAAGGACTCTGCCGCCATTACCATGGGAACGTATGTATTTGTTATGAACAGCTGATGGATGCCGAACCACAACACACAATTATTTTGTGTACACAGTTGTGGTACGTGTGGTTTAACATCGCGCTCGCCTCGCCTCGGCGCGACATTGCGAACTTCTGTGTTACTCGAATTAATATTTACGACTAAAATCCAGTGCTTTTCTCATTTCATTTTGTTCAACTTTATACTTTAAAGAAGAGGGTACACCTATGCCGGTGCCTTAAATACGTATAGACTTTCCTTTTACATTTCCAACATTATGCTGAGGTTATAGTACTCACACAAATTGTCACTGATACAATTTTATAGAAAACGTGTTGGCATAGGTAAAATCAAATTATCAAATTGCTTTCATTAGAGAAAGTACATACATAATAGTTCTACATTGGAGGAACTAAAGACCTAAATGTAATTAAATTAACTTTTAAAATAGAAATACGTATGTGAAGCATTACACTGAGAGAATTGCCTACATGGTACATTGTAAAGCTCACGATTCTGACAGCATTCACGATTTACAATGCCCACTCCGGCCGATAATTCATCAAGCTTCTTTTGTAGGTAGTTAATGATAATAACCCGTCGATGCCCGCCAGAGTTACATTTATTTATTTATTTGATTCAGGGGATGTCGCTTCAATTATAAAATGAGAAATGATCGTCGTAACGCCGCGCTTCGACAATCACTCTGCCGTGCCCGTGACCGCCCGCAAAAAAGGCGAAAAATTTCATAACAAAGACGGACAGCGGATGACAAACGACCTCGTCGAGTACACACTAAATTATACTCTGTTTACCACTGCCCTCTCGGCTGCGAAGGCCACTGCAAAGATTCGGATTTATGATGCATCCATTGCGTGTTCTGTTACATGACGTGCCTGAAAACGACTAGCAAAACTAGAAATGTACACAGTAATTAAAAAACATCATACGGCCCTCTACTAGGACAGTTGGAAGGGCACAGATGGTTCCAGTAATTGATGCTCGGTTATCAGTTGAAAGAGTTGTTAGAAACTTCCCCGGGTCAGGAAATGGACTGTGCTCTTCAATAATACCATTTCGTAATTCAAATATTTACTGCTTCAGTATTTGTATTTTTTTTTTAAATAAATAACAATAATAAATCTTTATTTCAGATCATATTTTGAGTCCATATTTATGTTAGTACCACACATATATTCTTAACACTATGTTAGTTGTTACAGACAGACAGAACAGCACATGGGCTAGTAATAAGATACACTTACCCTATGTTAGCATAAAAATTAAACAAAATGAAAACTTATATATTAAATACACAAATGCCTATTGGCGAGTGTATGTGCACCATTCCAGCAGGCCCAAAGAGGGCTGTCTAGCTTATACGCCCATGTGCCGAGGTGGGTGTTAGTGCTCTCCGCCGCCCGTCTCATCATCGACGCCACACGCTTGCAGATGATCGCGTAGAAATCGACCGCAGGTATTTTGCTGTACCTATATTGCTTGGCGTCGAGTGGCCGCATACAAGCACATATTGCACATTTTTTTTATTTTTTTTTATCGTAAAAGAATAGCAAACGAGCATGCAGGCCACCTGATGTTAAGTGGTCACTGCAGCCCATGGACATCCACATCAAACATCAACTAGAACGGAGACCCTATCTGAGGTCGTACGTGGATGCACTGTTATTCCTGAGGACTAAGTTGGAATGCCTCCTGTGAGTCTCTTCTGCCTAACCACACCCTACCGATACACAGCAGTTTTAACTGCAACCTTACGGCAGATATTGGTGGTAATGCTGCCGACGAGCCTTCGACAAAATATTTTTTTACTATTGCAGGCCACCTGATGTTAAGTCACTACAGCCCTTCACCGTCCAAGTTCAAATAAGTCCGAGGTACGTTTGTGATCGTACGCGGTCGCATTGTTTCTTCTTAGGTCTAAGTTTGAATGCCTTCGTCATTGACCGTCCGGTGTTTTAATTCTTGTCAAATCTTTTATTTTAAAGATTTTTACCTCAAACGCGACTATTTCTATATAAATTGCATCCTCATATCCTCATGTTATATCCCAATAAGCAATTACAATTATCTAGACCAATAAAACAAGCAAATACGAGCATATCACGATTACCTACACCGAGCTATTTGCATAGATTATATTGCAGCTATTACATTCGATATTTAAATTACAGCCCGCATAACCACAGATAATTAAGATAATATTCTTTCAGAACGTGATGTTATTCCAAAGTATGTTAATACTCGAGAAAATACTTTGTTTTAAAATATATTTACAAGGTTTTTTACGGATGTGACTAACGATTAAAGTCATAATAAGGCTGCATATGATTATTAGCGCATGACATCCAAAATATCGTGTAACACCCAAACAACGCGCGAGTTCATGTCAAAAACACAACTACCCACATTTGTTTTTTTTTATGATGCGAGCACTGTCGGTGTGTTCTATAAAAGCCCGTGCAACCGTCTTTGTTTTTTATATAGTCCCATGTTAGGATTCCGTGTAGGCAAGAACACAAATTCCCAGACCAAGAACGGAAGTCAATATCCAATATCATTGGGATTTCTGCCTGCTGGAAATCGAACGGAGAACCGATCGGCAGATTATACCGGCCATACTGGTCAATAGCTATTATTGACTGCAATTTTAATGTTCTTTACACGTTAAGTGGTCACTGCAGCCCGTAGACATCCACATTCAACCTCGAGTAAAACTGTCCATGAACACGTAGCTATTCAAGCAGTCCTAAGGAGTTGCCTCAGAACCTTGCAAGCATACAGGAAGTTGTAAGGCTTCCAGTTCCGCTAGTCTATCTAATCACAGCCTTCATATCGAATCAGGGCAGTGCTCGCATTTGTCAGATTCTGCCACCAATAAAACTTTCTTACTGTCCCTTTAAACAGAACGATGTCTTAAAGTTAATTTCCCATGGTTCATGTGCAATGAAATCATATCAGATAATGAAGATTAATAGTGCATTTTTTTTTAAACGGAATAGCAAACGAGCAGGCCACCTGATGGTGAGCGGTCACTGCAGCCCATGGACATCCGCATCGAACTTAAAGTAGGCCGGAAGTTCCACCTGAGGTTGTATGTGGATGCGTTGCTACTCCAGAGGACTAAGTTTGAGTGCCTCCTGTCCAGTGTTTTCTAACTACACTTTTCAAACCGAAACACAGCAGTTCTTAACTTCTTAACTGTAGAAATAGGCACAAGCGCAGCGCAGGCGTGCCTTCGACATAAGACGATGGTGGTAGAGTCTTATGTCGAAGGCTCGCCTGCGGCGGCACCACCGTTGCATCTATTTCTGCCGTAAAGCAGCAGTGTGAGAGCTGCTGTGTTTCGGTTTGAAGGGTCATCAGGTGGCCTTCATGCTCGTTTGCTATGCCGTTTGAATAAAAAAAAAAAACGTTGTTTATAGATCAACTGGGCCAAACCACACAACCAGTGGGCAACCATCAGCTGTCTAATCTGCTTTTGTTTTATTACGCTCGCGTCGTGCCGTGATAGCGAGCGTTCGCGGAAGGCCTAATGAAGATCTTAATTGGGCGCGCGTGTGTCCGCACCCTTATCGGCGATTTCTTGTTACTTGAGGCCTTAGGTTTTTCGCGCGACTTTGTTCGCTATTCTTTGTTTTTCGACTGTGAGCTAAAGCTGACCAGTGATTGCGATAGTTCATGGAAAATAAAAACTTTAGGATTTACGGCCTAATTGATTAAAAAGCGTCTAAAAGCCTTTCATGGTTGATATACGGTTTGTCTTGTTTCGGTCTGTGTTATTTTTAATGAATTAGTGGAAACCTAAGGTTATTTTTATTTTAAGAAAGATGCAAACGAACATGCACTTGCCGGGCACCTGATATTAAGTGGTCACTGCAGCGCATGGACATCGACATAAATAAATAAACGTCTCACACTCATAGCCCCACAGTAGGATTTAACCTGTGTCGTGGGTGCCATGTACACACAGAGACAAGCACACAAACACCCAAACCGGGCACAGAAATCAAAATTCATCAATCAAATTTTTGCCTCGCTGGGAATCGAACCCAGGACCCTCCGAACGGCAGACCGCGGCGCCATACGGGTCGTCAACCTTAAATAGGACTGAAGTACTATCTGAGGTCGTATGTGGATGCGTTGCTACTACGGAGGAGTTTTTTTCATGAATAAGGCCGTAATATGTCTTTAATATTGTTCAAAATCTAAGTGGAAGTATGGTTCTAATATTAAGCCTTTAAAATAAGTGACCCCGCTACGGTGGACCGAGGTTCAAATCCCGGCACGCAACTCTAAGTCTCAAAATATTAGGCATCTATCCTAAGTTTTCTAAATTATGTGCATATTATGAATTAATTATCACTCGCTTTAACGGTGAAGGAAAACATCGCGAGGAAACCTGCACGACTACAACTTCTCCATAACGTTCTCAAAGGCATGTGAGGTCCGACAATTCGCACTTGGCCAGCGTGGTGGACTATGGCTTGAACTTTTTTTATCTCTGTGAGAAGACCCGTACCCAGCAGCGAGACAACAATGGGTTGATGATGATGATGATTTAATCGTTAGTTTCATCTCACTTAATTTGACGGTGGTATGGTCTCATGTCGACGGCTCGTCTGCGGCGGCACCACCGTTTCACCTATTTCTGCCGTAAAGCAGCAATGTGAGAACTGCTCTGTTTCGGTTTAAAGGGTGTTTAGGCAGAAGACACCGGGCAAGAGGCACTCCAACTTGGTCTTCATGAATAGCAACGCATCCACATACGATCAGATAGGACTTTCGTCGTAGTTGAGGTTTGACGTGGATGTCCATGGGCTGCAGTGATCGCTTAACATCAGGTGGCCTGCATGCTCGTTTGCTATTCTAAAACTTTAACTTTACACTTTATATTAGTCTATTTAATTAAGCATATTTCGAAAAACAGGTATTGTTGCACCTACCTCAGGGGCCAGGGTCTCACTAGGAAAGGTTTTAATAAATAATATATTGCACTAGTGTTTAGTTCCTAACACTGTAATAAGACCCTTTGTAGTGAGACAA
>DWKW01002778.1:0-10654 GCA_018250115.1 Doberes anticus
GCATCCGCGGAGGCGAATCCCTTCACCTCTGCCTCCGCTTCCGCCTCCGCTAAGATGGCCTCCGTTACAACCCTAGTCTGAATCACTCATCTCAGCGATGAGTGTGGCAGCAGCAGTGGGTAATAAAAGGTTAATCACTATGATGGTGGTAGAGTCTTATGTCGAAGGTTCACCTGCGGCGGCACTACTAGTACTACTATTTCTGCCGTATAGCAACAGTGCGAGAATTGCAGTGTTTCTGTTTGAAGGGTGTGATTAGACAGAAGATACTGGATAGGAGCCATTTTAACTAAGTCTTCTGGAGTAGCAACGCATCCACATACATCCTTAGATAGATTTTCCGTCCTAGTTGAGCTTTGATGTGGATGTCCATGGACTGCAGTGCCCACTAAACGTCAGGTGGCCTGTTGCTCGTTTACTTTTACGTTATTGTATTATAAAAAATGATGATGATGATGAAAAAAAAAAATACTTTGCTATTTTTACGTCACGCAAATACTTAGTTTGGCGGTGTAACGTGTGGTAGCGCGTTGGTGGACGGAAGAACGAATAAAGGAAATTCTCTTTAAGCCTTTAATTTTTAAAGGCATTCTGTAGTATTAGTATTAAGCCTTGAAGATCGCTACGTTAGTACAAATTACTTTTAGCTAGCGATATAAAGTTATTTATGCGACAGCAATGCAATTTCGCCTGATTACATTGCACTGGATATTGTTCGTAGAGCAGTAAGGAGCCAGTACTGTGTTGTAATAAACTCCACTTTCAATTGATAGCGCGGACCTTAAAAATTACAAATATAATATGGTCTATGGCATGTTTTTTTTTGGCAACGTTTTCCACACGGATATACTGAGCGTGGTCTACTTACCTACTTCAAAAGACCGAACCCTTTCTTTGGATGACGTCACTAACGCAGATACCAACTTGTATGAACGTTAATGCGCGGCGATGCTACTCCGTAGTTGGAGTACTATTACGCTATTCTTCGATGGGGTTCTACCGCCACGATATTATACATATGTATATATACATGTTTCAGATGCAAATATAATTTTGTGTTTAATGTACCTTCATCAGCACTGACCTATTCATGTCTCACTGCTGGGTACAGGCGCGGATCCAAATCCTAAATAGAGGTTGTGGTCACAGCTATCCGAAAATCGATCAGTTGCGAGTCGATGTATGAACTTATTCATAATCGATATTGTGTATTCCTACAAAGGAGATGTTTATGAAATATATGACGACCTGATCAAGATTTTGTACAGTGTATAGTTCCTCGTAGGCAAAGCTGAGGGACGATCACTAGTAAATTCAAGAACTAAATTACTTAAATTTAAAAATTACTGTGGTAAATTGTTCACACATCACAATGTCACGTTTAGACTCTAAACTACTGAATCAATTCTGACGATTTTTTTTACAACTTCAAAGGACATCAAATAAAAGTAAATGCTAGTATACATTTTACATTAAACGATTTACCGGCGGCCATCAAATATTGCAATGTCGACGTGGCGTGCTCATTCAGTATATCTAAGGAAATAAGACGGAATGTAATAATAGAGATAGCGACGTTCCACGAGGATAATGCCTACAATTTGAAACCGCGAAATGCCTCCGCAGGCAATTCGTCGGATATTCTTTACTGCCGGGCAAAGTATGTAAAAAGTGTACACTTTATGTAGGTCTGTAATGTGAATTTTATTGCAGCGAGATAGCCTAGTGGTTAAGCATCTCGACCACGCTATGATGAGTCTAGATTCAAATCCCGCTAAGCATCTCTATTTCTCGAAATATTGTCTATTACAAATTTTCGAAATTATGAACGTATAATTAATTAATTATCATTCGCTGTAACGGTGAAGGAAAACATCGTGAGAAACCTGCACGCCTAAGAGTGCTCCATGACGTTTTCAAATGCCAATCCGCACTTGGCCAGCCTGGTGGACTATAGCCTAAACTCTCTCATCTCTGAGAGAAGACCGGTGCCGGGTACAGAAATTAAAATCCTGCTGAAATTTCTGACCCGCCGGGAATCGAACCCAGGACTCTGCCGATCGGAGGAGAGCGTTACTTTGACCACAACGACATACTAGTCGTTGGTGCATTTCACTAAAATTGTTGCTTAGCAAGTGTTGTCTCCTGGACTATCGGGTAAAGATTACCTCGGCATACTGGGTCAATATAATTATCGTGTTGGTCAACAAATGTCTCTGTCGTTCATATTACACAAAGTGCATCAGATTTGTATTACTTCGACGTAGTAAAAGATTCAAAAGACGTTCAAGGTTCGTTGAAATTTTGAACGTCAACGCGTTTGGGAAACACGTAGTCGCCATGGATTGGAGTCAACATTGAGAAATCGTGGACGGAAATGCATAAAACTAACGCATTGTCTTGCATTTGTGAAATATTCCTCCATCGGTTATTTTTCAGATACTTTTAACCGACCTCAAAAAAATATCTATGAATGCACCTATTTCTGGCGTAAAGCAGCAGTGTGTGAACTGCTGTATTTCGGTTTGCAGGGTGTAGTTAGGCAGAAGATACTAGACAGGACGCATTCCAACTTATTCTTCTGGAATAGAAACGCATCCACTTACAACCTCAGATAGGAATTCCATCCTAGCTGAGGTTTTTTGGGGATGTCCATGGGCTGCAGTGACCACTTTATATCAGGTGGCCTGAATTCTCGTTTGCCGTTTGAATATAAAAATTAAAAGAATTTTCGTATCAACGACTATCTCGCATCAGTAACGCCATGACGAAATTGAGCTGTAAATTGTAAACATGAAGATTAATGTACATATTATAATCATAATTAGTAGTATATTGACGACCCGTATGGTGCCGTGGTCAAAGTGCGGTCTGGCGTTCGGAGGGTCGTAGGTTCGATTCCCAGCGAGGCAGAAATTTGAATGATGAATTTAGATTTCTGTACCAGGTCTGGGTGTTTGTTTCTGTGTGTGTCCATGGTACCCACGACACAGGTTATATCCTACTGTGGGGCTGTAAGTGTGAAACGTTATGTTCATTCTGATATTCCTTATGATTATGTTCCTTCCATTTATAGTGCTTAACAAAGGATAACTGGAATGATTATACAATTTCTAAAATTGTATAAAATGTTTTATGTCCGAGTTTTGGATTTGAAACTTAATTAGAATACTTCAATATGGAAATATTATGCAAGTTTCATATACATATTACTAGCTCAGACCGCGACTTCGTCCGCGTTTGAATTTAACGAAAAGTTATTGTTTAGTTCGCAGATTCTACAATAACTTATAAATTTTAATGAAATTCTTCTATTTTGTGAATCGATATTTTGTTTTCGTACATATTTCGCATAAATAATTCTAAAATAAAAGTGTAAAAAGTTAAAGATCGGTCAAAATCGGTGCAGCCGTTTCTGAGATTAGCCGGAACAAACAGACAGACAGACAGACAAAAAATGATAATTTTGGTATATGTACCATGTGTACATACATATGCATTTAGTAAAAAGCGGTTATTTTAATATTACAAACAGACACTCCAATTTTATTAATTGGTATGGCTATACCATTATTTTACCTTCTAAATTATAACTCGCTTTAAAGGTGAGGGAAAATATCGTGAAAAAACCTGCATGCCTAAGAGTTATCTATAATGGTCTTAAAGGCATATGAGTCAATTAATCCTTACTTGGCCAGCGTGGTAGACTATGACTTAAGGCCTCTCATTTCTGAGAGGAGATATGTGCTCAGTAGCGGGACGGTATGGTAGCAAACGAGCATGCAGGCCACGTGGTGTGAAGTCGGCACTATAGCTCATGGACATGCGTATCGCACAGTTGTTATATTCGACGACTCCCAGGGCGGCAGAAATAAAAAATATGAAATTAGATTTTTGTTCCTGGTCTGTGTTTTCTTGTTGTTTGTCCATAGCAACCACGACACAGGGAGTTAGCTATACCTAATTGTGAAGAGTTATTGTTTTATTTTAATCATCCACTTCCTATCACAAATAGGCTCGAAAACCTGAGTCCTAAAAGTCATGATTTCGATTCGAACCTACAACACTACGTGAGTGTGGAACTGCTAGGCTATTAGTAAATACTATACAATATCTTTTTGCGATATTTTTTTTGATACTGCTATTTAAGAATAAACTTATGGGCGTGAATGCTCATATTTCACTCTCATTTCAGAAGGTACGATATCATGGAATTCATTTAGACTAGATGGTAGAAAGATTAACATTATTTAAACGGAACTATACATAAAATTTAGTATCAAAAACACAAACGAACAATACAATAATTTAGGAGAGAGGCAAGTGCGATGGCAACTGTAGTTAGTAGGCGAATGTGTAAGCTGGACGCGCGGTAGGACGGGCGAGCGGGGAACAAACGAATCTCACTGTCAAAGAATCTGCTCTAAGTCAATTCAAATACGAAGTTTGTTCGATCTAAAGAGGTGCAATAGTTACGCTACAAACCTTTTAAAAACCTCGTAAACCAATTTATAAATATAACAGTTTTTCTGTTAAATTCTTTGTTATTAATTTAAGTCGTTCTCATTGTCATAACTCACGCTTTTAGTTTACCTAGAGAAAACCAGTTAACCATCCTTTTCGTGTTAACTTTGTCGCTGCAGCTGACGATCTTTGCATTTTTTTGCAAATGACGTAATCGCGATGACATTAGATTAACTACAACTCGGTGACTTTGTACAAGTTTGGTCATTTCGCGCCGTGGTTGAATGAGAATCATTCATAGTCAGGTTATAAAGTAGGTTCTTCTTTCCATTTTCATAAAGTTTTGCGGCATTAAAGTGTCGGCACTTGAGGCAGTGCTTCCAGCGATTTGGCCGCGGGCCAGATGTTATAATATTACAGTAGTCAGAGTTAAAGTCGGTTAGCCATACTTATGGTTTTAGAGGGATAATCCTGAAAAACTTTGTCATTGACTGCAAGATATATACATAACGTACATAACATACATAACGTTTCACACAGAAACAAGCACACAAACACCCAGACCAGGTATAGAAATCTATATTCGTCATTCAAATTTCTGCCCCGCTGGGAATCGAACCCAGGATCCTCCAAACGCAGACCGCACGTTCACTGATATATAGAATTTGATAGCCCCTATCAAGCACTTAACATGAGGTGGCCTTCATGCTCGTTTGCTTCTCCGTTAATAAAACCTACAAAACGCAACTTTATTATTTTTACCATGTAATAAGTACGAAATTAGGTCATAGATTGCTACTAATACAAAGTTTTAATGTATCCGTATCTTAGCGTAACGTCATGGTGAATTTAGTTAAAAGATTTTTCGTTCCATCTTATTGAGTTTTAATAAACGCTGGCTGACTTTGGATTGTGTTGTTACTCGGTGCCTGGGATTTATTCGTAATATTCTACCTGAGTATAAATGGCTCCTCAATCTTTTTCATGGAACAATCAAGCGACTGCGGCGAACGAATCAGGACAAGTATGAAAGTAATGCAAAGGAAATATTCAATGGAATATAAATCAAGGAAATTTTCTCATGGCGGTAAAATCTAACTAACACTGTCATAAAACGTGTTTTGAAGGGTGTGTAGGCAGACTATGATGTCAGGAAGTTGCAACTTCGTTCTCAGAATTAAGAATGCAATTCACGTCCTCAGATACGACATCAGTTTTATTTTGGGTTGCATGTAGATGATGGGTTACTTATATCAGGTTTAGGAGGTCTGCGTGGTCTCGTTTACTGTGGGATGTACTATGTATTTAAAAAAAAATATATTTGATTAGCATGCGGCATGAAACAAGCATGCAGGCTACCTGATGATAAGCGGTCGCTGCTGACAATGGACATCCACAACCAACATAAACATGACCGAAGTCCTATCTGAGATCGTACGTGGATGCGTTGCTTCTCATGAGGACTAAGAGAATCCTATGCAGTGTATTCCGTCTAATCAGTCCCTTCAAACTGAAACGAAGCAGTGCTCACACTGCTGCTTTACGGCAGAAATAGGCGCAGCCGCAGACGAGTTTTCGATACATTATTAATGCATTTTTTTTAAATATAACAGAATAGAAAACGAGCGTACGGGCCACCTGATTTAACCTCAACTATGTTGCAAGTATGTGGATGCCTTGCCAGTCCTAAGGATCAATGCCTCCTTGGAATGCTTCCTGTCCAGTGTCTTCCTTTCATTGCGTAAATTCTGTTTACGTTCTAAACTTACCATCAAAATTCTATTTACGTAGTAAAGTAGCTACGCACGATAGCATTAGTAGGACTGATATTGTTATCTACCGTGAGGCCGATATTCCTGAATTAAGTAAACAAGTTACATACATATTTCTGGTTGAAATCTTGGAAACAAATATTTGTTTGGAATTTTCTACAAAGGTCTTAATATTGAATCGGCTACGTCGTGGAGTCACTGTGTTAGGACAAACAAATATTAACATTAGAGGCGCTTTCCAAACAGTACCGATTTTACAAATTTTAATACAACGAAGTTATATGGATCTTCAGTTATATACTTCTACAAAATTCTATTGCAGACAGCTTTCAATGTATCAATATTAATGCGTAAAAAACTAACGCTCCGTTATCTGTCTTATTATTCATTAAGTTATTATTTAATATTTTTTAAAGTAATAATAATAAAGTCAAACTCATAACTAATTAAATTTTGCACCCTACCCAACGCAGAATGCAGTCAATGTTCTCTCCTAAAAAAGTTGACTGGAAGTTTTTTTTTTTATATTAGCAGAACAGCAAACGAACATTCAGGCCATCTGATGTTAAGGTCTCTGCAGCCCATGGACATCTACACTAGAGGTTGTGTGTGGATGCGTTGGTACTCCTGAGGACACGTTGGAATGTTTCCCGTCCAGTGTCGTCTGCTTTACTACAACCTTCAAACCGAAACACTTTATAGTAAAGTCGAAGTGATCGCTTTATAGCATATAATGCCCCTTTTTAGACATTTATATTTTTATATTATGTTGTTGTTTTTGTCTTTGTTTTTGTGCAATAAAGTGCATTCATTAATTCAACCCCACACTGGGATTCCCTGGGTCGTGGGAACCATGGACATACGGCGGCAAGATCACAAACACAACACCAGTTTCAGAAATTCAAATTCATCATTCAAATTTCTGGGACTCGAATCCAAGACCGTTCGCACGATACGTTGGTCACTGCGCCAGGGTTCTCATTGAGTCAATACTTAGCTGGTATAAACTATTTTGTACTTAAATCCCCAAAGCTTTGGTAAATAGAATAACTTTAGCCGTTACCTTAGTCTTAACCTTTCCAATAAAGGGACCCGTATGCGCATACATACATAACAATACCGTGTAACACGCGGCTACACTATTTGCATCATATATTGTGTTCTGTTATAGAGTCAATCTCTTTCGGGCAGGAAGATTGCATGGAGTAACTTTCTGGCTAAGGTACGTGTTTTACTGCGAGATTATCCGATATTGTATAATCTGTACATCATCGTCAATCTATTACCGTCCCACTGCTGGGCACCGGACTTCTCTGAGATGAGAGGGTTTAGTCCACCACGCTGGACAAGTGCGGGTTGGTGAAATTTACATGCCATTGAGAACTTTAGCCTTAGACATAAAAAAAAATTGGGTTCACATGCCCTAGTTTGTACCAGTTTTGACAGTTTGCCAAAAACTAAATCAAATTTCTGATTCCTTCTAATTCCTCAATTGCATACAGCGACGATATCATCTTGCATAAAAGTAGTTTTCAAGTCGAACTCGAGCAACGGCTTTTAGTTATCGACGATATCGCTAGGGACGATGCTAGTAGATCTTTAATTTGAACATAAAATACAAACAAACTTTTCCTGCGACCTCATGTTACGCCTACAAAATACTCATTTGCCAATTCTTACTTCATCATACTTTGCCAATTAAAAATAAAAAATAACTTTACCTTCAACGATTCCAATTTTCAGGAGTTAATTACAAGAAGGAAAATACTCAGTGCTATGAAGAATAATATTGGATCAACAAAGTCTTCAGGCGATCGGGCTTTGAATTAACATCTTCAGTAACAAGACAATTAAGATTTTCAATTCAATAAAGGCAGTATTGCGTTTCAGTTACCCAGCTTATCGAGCTAAACAATACTAGCTTAAGTTTACGGAAAGGATGGCTGTTTATCGTGCTAGTGTCTTGTGTCGACGGCACCACCGCTGAACTTATTTCTACAGCAAAGCAGCAGTGTGAGAGTATTGGTGTGTTTTGATTTGATGGTTGTGGTTAGACAGATTGCACTGGACAGAAGGCATTTCTACTTAGAGTAGCAAGAGTAGCAACGCATCCACGTTCGACCTCAAATAGGAATTCTTAGTGTAATAAACTGAAGTGAATATTCCAGACAGTATTTTATACCAATAACCTAAGAGTCTTTTGTCGAAGGTTCGCCTGCGGCGGTACCAATGCTACACCTATATCTGCCGTAAAGTAGCAGTGTGAGAACTGCTGTGTTTCGGTTTGAAGGGCGTAGTTAGGCAGAAGACACTGGACAGTCTTCTCTGAAATTGTATATGGATCGTTGCTACTGCTGAGGGCTAAGTAGGAATGCCTCCTGTCTGGTGTCTTCTGTCTAACCCTACCTTTCAAACCGAAATACAACAGTGCACACACTGCTGCTTTATAGCAGAAATAGGTGGTAACGGCGCTGTCGCCGCAGGCAAGCCTTCGCCTCACACGACTCTACCACCATACACTTATTTACAAATCAATAATTTTCGTATTTTTACTCTTTACTTGTCTTTGAAACCTTGCTTTATACTTTCATGATTCTAGTTCAACGGGAAGGGTTGGAAGGAATAAATAGGGTTGCGAATATCAAAATATGTCACACCGTGTATTTTAATTTCATTGACTTAGAAGCAGACAAATTTATACACAGCCAAGGACTTTAGAAAAGAGGTTTTTCAGTTGGACTGACAGCCAGATAACAAAGTTATACTACGAGTATAAGGACCAGTTTCTATCAGATTGAAGTACGGAACCCTGAAATGAAAGAAGACATGATGAAATAACATTGTTATACATAAAGTAAGAATAAAAGGTATTTATAATTATGTAAGGAGAACCGGTACTATCCGTTATAACTTATTAAAAAATATATATATTTCTGAAATTGCACCCAATAATCGTTACTGTTAAACTTTAAGCCGAAAATATTGTTATTTGCGGTGATTCGAGTAAAAAATTGCCAAATAAAGGGCAATTAACATTGCAAATTTTATATATAAAACTTCGAGTATTTGGTTATCGTTCGCAATTATGGTCAATGCAGACCAAATTCGGGTTTTAATAGCGTGTAAATTTATCCATCAATTATGATATTGTACGCTTGGTGTTTCGTAGGTATAATATTTATATTTACCGGTATCACCGCTGCATCTATTTCTGCCGTAAAGCTGCAATGTGAGAACTGCTGTGTTTCGGTTTGAATGGTGTGGTTAGGCAGAAGACACTGGACAGGAGACATTCCAACTTAGTCCTCAGGAGTAGCAACGAATCTCAGATAAGACTTCCATCTTAGTTGAGGTTTTATGTGGATGCCCATGGGCTGCAAGTACCACTTTACATCAGGCATGCATGTTCGTTTGCTTTTTGGTTAAGTATAAAAAAAAACATAACAGAAGATCAAACGTCTTATTAATGAATTTAAATTTTCTTAGTATTTCTAACTATAGATGATTTCTGAATTTGGATTTTCTTAGTATTTTTGAATCGTTGGCATTGTGAATTTTGGTGGTTGTAGGCTCTGAGATGGCCTGTAGTTGGAATACTTACATAGCTTTACTTCTCCATCAGGACGTCTGGTATGTAATAGAAGATTTTACCCTGTCACCATAAAATGTAACTAGTATCTTGTGCAGATGTACATTTGTATATACGTATACGTAAAAATTACAATTAGGACAAAAAAAGAGATGAAACACAAACAATGGGCCGCCTTATCGCTTAAAAACAATTTCTTCCAGGCAACCCTATCAAATAGAAGAAAACAAAACACAATAGAAACAGGGCGTATACAAACATAGAGTAATATAAATAAAATATTACAAGGAAATCAATATCAAAGCAATATTACACATAATCCAATAGCAGCATAAATCATAAGGAAAAACACACAGGAACAGTTTTTCTGAACGAGCGATTTTCCGCCTTTGACAGGGATAATGACCGATGTCAAGGCATTTTCTGTTAGTATGTAGGTACGATATATGTTTGTATATATTTGTTATAAAAATACATATTAAAATGCCACCTAATGTTAAGTGGTCACTGCAACCCTTGGACATCCACGTCAAACCTCAATTATGACGGAAGTTCTATCAGTAGTTGTATTATATGGATACGTTGCTACACCTGAAGACTGACCGATCTCCCACGCCCAAGGGGGCCGCGAGATGAAAACCTCGGTGATTATGGTGAAATTCTTACTGTCCACTATCTACTGCCTAATTACACACTTCAAACCGAAACCCAGCAGTTCTCACACTGTTATCTTACGGCAAAGTTATGTGCAGTAATAAATAAATAAATAAATAACGCTTCACACTCACAGCCCCACAGTAGGTTTTTTTTTAACCTGTGTCGTGGGTGC
>DWKW01002779.1:0-10653 GCA_018250115.1 Doberes anticus
ATAGGAGACATTCCAACTGAGTCCTCAGGAGTAGCAATGCATCCACGAACGAACTCAGATAGGACTTCACTCATATTTCCATGGACTTGACTTCTAAACATCAGGCGGCCAGTACGCTCGTTTGTTATTCCGTTAATGTAAAAAATGGAATCTTTTGCCTTCTACTGACAAAAGTTTGATACTACAAAGCAAGCTTGTAAAGTAGAGTGTAGACTCTAGACGACATTGAATTGGGTACACGAGAGAACACGGGCAAGCACGCTCCTCAGGAACAAAAGCATCTTGGCAAGGCGTACAGTACTCAGTACTTTCATATTAAATATTCTTTATAATGTTTTAATTATGACACTTAAATTGAAATTTATAAGTTATAAAAATATCAATATCAATGCGGATTAGTGAAATTTAAGATGTTTTGAAGTGTTCAATAAATTTCATTTGTTTCCAGACTAACAAAGTTTTGTCTTTGGTCTGTGCGACTCAATAGTACGGAAAAAAGATAAAAAAAACTGTGAGTATAGAAATTGAAATTCCATGAGGTAAACACGTCATATTTTGAAGTAATTGGAACACGTATCGTATTAGGAACCCGACTAGAGGACTAACGGCTAGCTGTACTAGTACACGAAAAGATGTCACGTTTTCTTACGGAATAAATTATAAAATGCAGAACGCAGATACTAATACTTTGATTTTTTTTTGTGCTTTAGCAACGATTTAAATCACAGAGAAGAACAATCAAAATTATTGATCATCTCGAAAAATTATCAGAATATATTATAGGTTATAACTTTCCATTGTTGTCTTTCAATGATGGTTTTAAAGCTCATTTTGTGGCTTTGGGTCGAGACATGAAACGTGCCGAAACGTGGTTTACTAGTTATTCTTCCTTAAATAAACCTCTAAGTTGGTGTTTGTTCAGGATGTGGTTATTCACTTTATCTGGAACGTTAAACAATGTTACAGTATAATGGATTTCATTCAGCAACCACATGATGCTATTGAAAGATTTGGGAATACCAAAGTTTACGTGTCCAATACAAGTAAACATTTTGCAACGAAATTCTTGCGAAAGTGGAAAAAATAAAGAAGGGTTTTGTTTTAAATAATGACAAACACGAAAGACGTTTTTAATTAGCGTTTTTGAATTAGCGTTTGAATCATTTTCGTAGTGAAACATATATTTCGTAGTAAATATCTAAAAATCTCGGAGAGAAGATTCTTGCCCAGCACGCCCTACTGCTAATAGGTTGATAATGATGACGGTTAGACTATAGGACGCCCATTTACACATTGATTTATCTTGCATACATAAAACATCTGTTCTCGTAAACTTTCCAAATTGTTTCCATTTCGACACTTGCCACTATGCGTTACATATTACAATTCAAGAGAACCAACTCATTAACACGACTGATAATTCATTGTTTTAAGATAAAGATTTGTATCCTTGATAAAAATTCACAATTTCGAGTCATTAACGTATGGATTTCAACGAAGTTCATTAAAAGCAGTTAAACTCAAAATAAGTATTTAAAAACCGATACTCTGTCCTCGGCTGTGTAGTTAGCGAGTTCATAATTTGGTTTTACTGCATTTTTTGTTCATCTGGACCACACCGATCTGCCTATAATGTTAAAATCGGTTATTATCACATATTAGCTCAAGAATGAAGCTTGTGAGTTTCGTTGTTTATTTTTTGTAATGTCTTTTTTGTGACGCAATGTAAAATTATAAACGAGAATGCGGTGCACCTGCTTATAAGTGCACACTGCGGCTTATTTTTAAAATATCAGAAGATATAATCAACAACTCCAGACTTGTTGTGCGGTCCCAGGCATACTTATCGTGGGATTCTGAATTAAGGGATCATTCGAATTTGACGTTTCATTGTCGCCTTACCGTTAGTTGCAAAATATTAAAGGCATTGAACGTTTTCAAACTTTAAAATTCTGAGATTATAGGCAAACCCTTGTACCGTCATGAACCAATTATTGTACCACTACTGGACACGTATCTCCTCTCGGAGATGAGACACTTTAAACCTTAGTCCCAAGTGAGGATGGGCGGATTTCACATGCCTATGAGAACAATATGTCGAACTGTCAAGCATGCAGGTGCATCCCATACGATGTTTTCCTTCACCGTTAAAGCGAGGGATAATATTTTTTTATAATATTAAAATTTCGGAAAATTCGTGATGAGACATGATAGGATCTGAACCCCGATCCACCGGAGCGGTAGAGATTCTTAACCTATATAATGGAGACAATTACAATGGAAAGATATAAAAATATATTAAAACTATAATAAAGCATATCTTAAGATTGAGATACTTATGCATCGAACAAAAAATAATAATAGAAATAGTCAAAGCTTTTACTAGGAAATATTCAAACAATAAAAAAATACTCTACAGGCTCGAAGTAAAAAATCTAGTGTCTGAATGTACTTTGTGTTTCTCGTTGAACCCTAACAAACGAGGTATTGTTGGAAGACGACGCGACGTTAGAGACCACAGTCGCGATCATGGGAATGCACTCATAAATTTCCGCATTGTTATTTTCGGTATACAATGTAGCTATACAATTATTGTGGGTCTTTGTATTGACACAGCTATAAATACTTAAGGTTGGCTTTTTAAAATTTCAATCAATACTGACGTGCGAAATACACAGGACTTAGCCGTCAACTCTGTAAGTTACTTTACAAAAATAAGCTTTATTATCTTAGAGTGTGTGATAAACTAGTGGTTCAGCATCTCGACCCCGCTATGCTAGGTCGAGATTCAAATGCCGCACGCACCTCTATTTTTCGAAATATTATATATTTAAAATTTTCTAAATTATGTGCATATTATGAAGTGAAGGAAAACATCGTAAGGAAACCTACAAGCTTGAGAGTTCTCCATAACGTTCTCAAAGTGTGTCCGCCAATCCGCACTTGGTCAATGTAGTGGACTATGACCTAAACTCTGTAATCTCTGAGAGAAGACCCGTGCCCAGCAGTGGGACAATAATGGGTTGATAATGTACATATATCTATAGTACATATATCTAATATCTGGCAGATTTTTTCCCCGTAATGTCAGACATATCTTTGATATTACGGTTTCATTATAAATGTCTTTTCGATATATTTAATGTTTGTTTTACATTACGTAAGAACATTATAAACAAGTACACCTACACAGTTTTCGATCATAATGGCTTGTAAATTGTGCTTTAAGTCCATTTATGAATACATTATAGCGAGAACAACAGAAAAATATATCAGAGAAAGTCTGTGTAATGACGCAAACTGTTTAAAGCTGTTGTCATAATGACAATAAATGGAACATTATTTATTCGTTTATAAGATGCATTAAATTGTTTGAACTAGATAGTACCAACGTCAACATCACCAACAATATATATTTATAAAGTAGTTAAAACTAAGAAAAAAAATATGTAAGAGATTAACATGTAAACATCCTTCTAGATATCCGCATATCTATGTAACTTTAAATCCGTCGTCGCAGCAAAGAAAAAAATAAAGTCGACGAGTTTTGTATAAGTTCTTGGTATTGATTAAATGTCATTGGAGCCAAAGCGCGTGAGATAATACGAGCAAATCGGATGAACGTCAACACTCACAAAGACATGGCATCTATTTTCTCATTTGTACTGGTAAATATATTTTTTCGTCTCTTTGTAAACAACAAAGCGGCTTAATAGCCGTGAGCGTTTAAGCGTACGAGACACGTATAGTATAAAAAGGTAAACAAATCTCATATAGTCAGTACACTAAGTAAAAATCGAAAACATTTCAAAAAGGAAAAAACAACCTCGGTATGGTAAGTGCATTACAAGTGTTCTTATGACTGATAACCTAGTAGTTAAGAATCTCGATCTTCCGTTCCGGTGGGTCGGGATTCAAATCCTTTATTTATTATTATCAAGGGTTATTTATAATAGTTTCTAAATTATGAAGCTCATATCATCAGAAATTAATCATCACTCGCTTTAACGGTGAAGGAAAATATAGTAAGGAAACCTTGTTCTCAATGTTTTCAAAGCCATATGAAGTCCGTCAATGAGCACTTGGCCAAAGCGGCGGTCTATGACCTAAACACTGTCATCTATGAGGAGATCCGTGCCCAGCAGTGGGACAATAATGGGTGGATGATGTTATCTTATGTTCGTTCAGAAATGGCTTAACTAGTAATTACCCATAAAGGCGATCGTTGTGTTCGCGATACAAAATTAAGATCTAAGACCATTCTAAAATATTTAATTACAGATAATCCTTAGAATAAGTTCAACTGTGCCGTACAAATGTAATAAGGATATTAACTACGTTGCTCAGTTCTCGTACCTCTTAGTACCTCTTGTACGTAGTTGAAGATTAAAGATTAATTTGGTTGAAACAGAATTCCCTTAAATTGAAATGGCTAAAACAACGATTAATAGAACCAATACTGTAACTGTAAATCATAACAGTAACTATGTATGTTACTGTACCCTAGAATGAAAAATGTAGTCATTACTCATCTACAAATATGTCGTAAAATTTTAGATTTATCATACATAGCAGAGTAGATAGGCATCAACAATGACATATGTTTAGACAGACGGAAACTTTATTCATAGATTATGAGATTACGTACGCACGGATAATAAATAATGCGGGACCTTTGAAAGAATGTACGTGGATATATTTCACATTACTTTTAGGCCCCGAAATCAAAAAGAACGGTCGACACGGTTTCTCGGTTTAACATTTCTATCAAAATGAGAAAGGCTTGCGACGACGTCACGAAACCACAAAAAACATACAAGCGAACAAAATTACAGAACGTTTTATCCGCTGGTAAATAAAATCAGTCACGAGAACATTTACCAATTAACATTATGTAAAAATGTTGGTGCGTAAAAAGACAAACAACCGTACAAAATTAGGGCCATTATCAAATTTAACTCTCAAATTGGGTATACTCGTACGTGTATGATAAGTTCGAATTGTTTTTACAGTGCTTATTTTTTTTTATTCGATACACTGATTATAGCATGCTGCTACGATTTCATCATCATCAACAACCAATTAATGTCCCACTTTTGGACGCGGGTTTCCAATCTGAGACGAGGGAGAACAAAGGACAAGTGCGGGTTGAAACCATTTGAAAGCATTATGGCGAAATCTCAGGCATGCAAGTTTTACTTCTACACACACAAGTATTCTTAACCGAAAACCAAACGGTCACTCGATTCTAATATGAACATAACATAAAAATATTAGAGGTACTGGGATTCGAACCCGCACTTAGCGATCCGAGTGGCTTATTTTAGACCAATAGGCTATCACCGCTTGTTGCATACATTGTGCAGGTATTGGAAGTTGCAGCATTCACTACAAACAAACCAACTAATCGTCCAATCCCAATTGACGTATTGATTTCCGTGTAACAGAAGCTGCCATTATAATACGATTGCAGTCAATAGGTACGATTCTAATCTTTACGATTTAATTTCCGTTCGCTTAAATGCATTTGTAGATTCGGGTCATCGGTTCTGTCAGTACACCTAATAAAGAATATTTCTAAAAATATATGTTATTAATATAAAATCAGTTTGCTATTTTTGTTTTATGTTTACTTTCAGCCCGTCAAGTCAAAGGACCATTTTTACGGTCAGTTAATTAAAAACTGGGCGTCAGATAAAAATATAAAAACTTAATAAGAAAAGCGGCTAATGAACTGGACGATAAAGAATTCAGAAAAGAAATATTTTTAATTTAAGATCGTTTCTTGGCCTGATTTTTCAGCCCTGCCTCATCTTCAGTTTCGCCTCGCCAAAATTGTTACAGAAAATGTGTAAATACTACTGATGAAATTTGTTCCTGGCGACTAATGTGTGTGTGTGTGTGTGTGTGTGTGGCGTGTAGTATCTTTATTCTGCATACATACTACATATTTACTGTTCTTACTACGTAGTGTGCGTACAACGTACAATATATTTATTTACAAAGTAACTTTAAAGAGCTACCTTTAAAAATATCCAAATCGTTCACCAAAGACGGGAAGTCTACACAAAAACAAATTACTTTAGCATTAACGTCAATAAAGATTTTATTGTATTTCTCGAACATGAAGTGAATATAATAGGTACATACAAGGTCGAATTTTATCGACCAGTACGGTATGTAATCAACATTATCTTTGCAAATTACAACCTACGTACAATACAAACATCGTATTATTTTAAATTTAAAAAGTTTCCAGTTACAACTTCCATTCAATATTTTTGTATAAAAATGAATTCAGCCTACAAAATATTTAAATTTAACTTAGGTTTTTAACCACAACGTTACCGAAAGTTTAATGTTTTTACGGAAATGTAAAACATATTTACTTAAGCATCTTACGACAGATGAAAAAATTAGCATGTGTAACCGCCAGACCGCAGTGAATTAGCGTAGTTCATGCCTGAGACTCGAGTGCTTGAGCACTTGTAGGTAATATAGAGACGAGGTCTTTGAATTTAAAGCCTTTGCAGTAATTAAAGTATTTAAATTACTTGCATTACTTTCTTAAATATTGTCAAGTCAGTAAGTGGTGCTCGTTCAATTATTATATTTTAGTAAGGACTTAATAACCACGGGATCGCGTAAATGTATACTTTCACATTTTATGAAATAAATCCCTATCTGAGTTCGTACGTGCGTTGTACTCCTGAACCTAAGTTGGAATACCTCTTGTCCAGGGTTCTGCCTAATCACACCCTTAAATCAGATACACTGCTGCTGCTGTGCTTTGCGAGCACTGCTGCTTTATGGTAGAAATTGGTGCACCGGTGGTGCCGCCGCAGACGAGCGTTCGACAAAAGACTCTACCACTATCCGTTATTATAAAACGTGCTTCGTTAATAGAAAATTAAAATTTGTGTTTACTTTACAGATTTTTTATAACTGAAGTTTTAACTTTTGTGTTTATTTATTTATTTGCCAAGCACACAAAAAATACTGAAAGTAATAATAATGAATTCAGCCTACAATGCAATTCCTTACAAATTTATTTAAGCTAACAGTTGGTATTTTTTCGCAGAATATTAGAGAGAGCATGCTGGCAAGGTGGCTGACCGTGGTGCTGGTGGCTGTGAGCTGGCGCGCCACCGACGCGTGCACCTGCTCACCCGGACATCCACAGAGTCATTACTGTAATAGTGACTTTGGTGAGTAATTCGTTCAAGTTTTTCAAAATCAATAGTATGACCAGTATGGAATAGTGGTTAACATGCCGGTCTGCCTTACAAAGGGTTCTGGCATCGATCCCAGAGGAGCATTTATTGATAAATTTAGATTGCCGTTTCAGGTCCGAGTGCAACGAGAGTTAATAATCAAATAAATATTCAATTCAATTCAATTCAATGTTCGATGGTGGTAGAATCTTATGTCGAAGGCTCGCCTCCTGTGGCACCAGCGCTACAACTATTTCTGCAGTAAAGCAGCAGTGTGAGAGATGCTGTGTTTCGGTATGTAGGGTGTGCTTAGGACATAGAAGACACTGGACAAGAGGCATTACAACTTAGTCCTCAGGAATAGCAACTCGTCCACATACAACCTCAAATGTGGATGTCTATGGGCTACAGATACCACTTAACATCAAGTGGCCTGCATGCTCGTTTGCTATTCTGATAAAATTAAAATTAAAAATAGTGAAAAATATTCTTATACATTATCCTTTCGTTTTCTATTTTATTACTTGGTGTATAATATCAAAATATTGTTCAAACTATTTTCTCTCTTGTTTCAGTGATCGTCGGTAGGGTACAAAAAATATTCAGAGGAAACGAGTATCTGGATGCGTATAAAGTGAAAATTCGCAACGTATTTAAAGTGAGCAAAATATTGATAATATCACACAGCGAACTCTATGAGATGGTTCACATGAGGAAATAAGGATTCCAAATGGCCAATCCAATAACTTCTTGGAACTCTTAACAATCTTAGCGACACCATGGACCTAAAAGCTCCCGGGGGAGTCTCCCTGTTCCTCATCTCTGAGAGGCGCAGGCCCACACCTCAGGCTTGCCTTAACCGGCAGGCCAGAGTAGAGTCGCTAGAGCTCGGGGGTGGAAGTATATTGCACATAATGAAATGGCAAATTGTGCAATTGATGTTGGTATCTGCCATGTATACCATAGTACATACTTTAAAGTGTCTCAAAGTACGCGTTGGACCTGTGTCTCCACGAAATGCTTCCAAATGACCGCGTCCTATAACATCTTAGACCTGTCATTTATAAAGAGATACATAATAAATTTAACAATAAAAAATCTTTCTTTCATGAATTCAGTTAAGTACTCATCCTTCCTATAGCGCTCCTCGTACCTACTATGTAGTTCTTTCTATATCGTATTTTATTTTCAGGCGACCCCAAAGGCGGCGCTGGCTTTAAAATCAGGTAGAATATTAACGCCGTCTCAAGATTCTCTTTGCGGAGTGAATCTCCAGCCAAGAGAAACCTATGTTATAACAGGTAAGAATATACTATGACTGTATAAAATTTACTATAATAATATATTTTGTAAGAGTTTTAAATTAAGAGTAAACCATTCATAATTTCGTATTTAAATACTGGTTTTTATTCGCAACATAATTTAAAACAATATTGTATAATACAATATCATATTGTTTAATTACTCACTGTGGTCTTAGGTCTTAATTAGGAAAACCTTTTACCTAGAAAACACCTAAAGGCATATTGTTATGAATCCATTATTAGCGACGCTACAGTGGATATTTATTTATACATACATTGTAGTGGAATGTGCGAGCAGTAGTTATATACCTACGTGTTTATAGTAGTGGCGCACATGTCAACTCACAGTAACATGAATTGAAAAATACCTAATCACTTGCTCGGAATCCTTGGACTTGTTAATTGCATCTCATTGTTCTAAGAAGTTATAATAATATTATTATAAATCTGTTGTACTTGTATAAACTGTACTATATTATCTTTGCTCCGAAATCTTTCGCAGACTGCATGGTTCGCATAATATACTTTTAAAAGGATTAAAATAGAGATTGTCCTAAAACAGGCCTATTAACAGAACTAAAAAAAATTGAATGTATGTAACCACGATTTCAGGTAAAGTCGTACACCTGCAAGCACATGTGTATCTTTGTGGGTATATAAACAAATGGCGTGACGTCACTCCGCGGCAAAGAAAGGGATTCAGACTACTGTACAAACAGGGTTGCACATGCAAGGTAAGGAATGATGTAAAATTATCTCGTATCATAACTTTACGCAGCCCGATATCCTGTTAGTTCAATTATGGTAATAAATTAGCATAATCATACAGACATGAAATTCAGAATTATCCAAAGCAATTTTTGTCCAATATTTGCACCTCCATTACGATAACTAATGAGCAATAACTCGAATCTAACACGATGTTTTTGTCGAAAAAATTATTTACATTCAAACTGCTAAGCATGATAAAATCAAGGCACGAGAAACAGTTTAACGTGCCTAGAAACGTTACGAGGCGTGGAGGGATATAGGATAAATTATTGTAACAATTCCAGTAAATCGCAAGGTTCTCCATAATTTCCACGATTGATAGCATTGTTTACGCACTTCGTTTTCTGAGTTTACTTTGTATTCTGCTGTATTTTTACAGCAATTGCTTTATTTAATTGTTTATATCTGTATTCTACTCGCGTAAGAGCGTAATTTAAGCTATCTTCTGTTGATTGTAAAATACGAACACTCAATTTTCCACCAACGTATCTCAATCGATTATCCTTAGTTCGATAAAGTGATACGAGATAATATATTTAGTTCGTTTGTGAGCAGCGTATTTTTTTAAAAACAAGCATGTGATAGGGTATGAATTTCTAAAAATTATATCCAACGTATTCTATGTAAAAGGATGTGTTTATTTTTTAATTCTTATCTTATTTAAATTGGTTCCATTTTTAATTTTTTAATATTTGTTATTAAAATATACAGGATTAAATTTTTTCATTAACATATTACATCAGGAACTTACTTGCATACTACCTACACTTTGACAATAAGAACACGCGTTGCATTAAATTTTCCTCATGTTAATTGTACTCACATTTACTCGTGTTGTAAGCACGACTTCATTATTTACGTATTTCGTGTTAGGTTTTCGGAACAAATGTAAAGTCATTTTCCTAATGATGAAGGATTATTATCGAGTTATGCTATATTGTAAGAACACCTTGCTTAAAGTTTTTCTTATCAAGAGTACGAACTACGGTTTTATAGATTGTTATCGATTTACAAAGTGCATTTTTAACGTTACAATTAATTAAATTTTTTACAATATACTTTAACAAATGTACGTTATAAGAAGAAATGCAAATTATACATTAAACGAGTTTTGATACTTCAGGTGCACGTAAATCGTCGGTACTCGAAATCGCCAAACACGTGCGCTGCAAGCTACGATGATTGCTACGAGCGGCACGGCGTCTGTCTGCATGACCGCGAGCGACGGTGCCGGTGGACTAGGTATCTCTAATTATTTATTTTCTAGAACTATCATTACCAATTATTAATTACTAGATGACGCCAGCGACTTCGTCCGCGTTGTAACTAAACTTATATGAATTTATTTTACATGGAGGCATGCC
>DWKW01002780.1:0-10652 GCA_018250115.1 Doberes anticus
CAAATCATAAGTTACAATTTAATTTACAAAATAATTGTAATTAATATGGCTGTGAATTATGTTATCGAATTCAAGAGGTCCGTAGGGGCAGAAAAATTTGCCTAACCATTTACTATTCTGATACTGGCGGCAAATGTGTAAATCCGCCACTGATCATGGGCTCTGGCGTGATGGCTAGTTTTCACAGTTATATGTCGTGTTCTGACATTTTCTGATAATATTTTTGATAAATACATACGTTCCTAATGTTCTCTCATTATTTAACAGATTCTGATTCGGATTATGAAGAAGTAATACAATTTATGACGCTGACAGTTGACAATACAGTTGTCTATTCTTATACATTTCAGTTGAATTTACTATATACGAACATATAGATTATAGATAAATACAGGTACAGGTAGAATGTATTATATTCTGTGGTGCAATGAGCGAAGATGAAGCTGTCAAACTGTTGATCGTTGAATTCAAAAATTGTAAAGTACATGCCTGAAATAAATTATGTTTCTGCTATTTAATTTTGATTAAAAATTCATTCATCTACTTATGCATATAAAAAAATGGATCTAAGTTGTTTTAACATAACAAAGTTGCCTAAAGATTCTCGAACAGCCATAAAATACGTTGTTGTATGTATACATATCCGCTGCTGATGTACAAAAATGAATAAAAAATCTGTATCTTTATTTACAGTTAGTTTATTTTAC
This sequence comes from Doberes anticus, assembly GCA_018250115.1. Lineage (NCBI taxonomy): Eukaryota > Metazoa > Arthropoda > Insecta > Lepidoptera > Hesperiidae > Doberes > Doberes anticus. The sequence goes on from DWKW01002780.1 coordinate 708, forward strand.
AGGAAATTTTACTGCGTAACGTCTATCCCTTGCTGCGTAGAATATGCAACAAACTGCAACTATTGGACAAAGAAGAAACATTCGAAAACATTGTGTTATCTAAAATTCGCGATGTCTACGCACTATGTTCGTGCCAGATCAAGAAATGCGTTCTAAACTTACTTGATGTATTTAAACAAGAACATCAGTTGCAACATTGCCTACAGGTTTGTCATCATTGTTATTCACCGTTGTTCACCCTTTTAACCGAAACACAGCAGTTCTTACTGCTGCTTTACGGAAGAAATAGGTGCAGCGGTGGTGCCGCCGCAGGTGAGCCTTTGACATAAGACTCTACCACCATCAATCAACTTCGACCAATCTCCACATGCAACCTCAGATAAAACTTAGGTCCTAAATTTTGTGTGAATCTCCATGGGCTGCAGTGACCATTTAATATCTAGTGGCCTGAATTTCTACTCTTTACCTATACCTAAAAAAGGTATTTTTAATAGTGTAAATAACAATTTATAATGACTGCAATCCTCTTTGTGTCCACTGCTAACAGTGTTTCTCTTCAACTGGGAAAGGTATATACATTATATTTCAACATGTCACAGATGTAACGACATGTAACAACCAAGACTTTCTATAGCACTTTTCAAAGGATATAATCCCAAATGTAGTTTTTCCAACCCTATAATATCCAAAGTAGTAATACCCAGTAATATCCAAACCCTAAGCATGATCAGTGTTGAGTAACTTTCTAAATTGTTTACAATTTTAACAAGTTGCAGAGCTATCTTCTACTTTTAATTACTATTCAATAATTTCATACAGTTTTTAAGGTTCATGAAATCTGACATATTTTATGATTTTAGGGAAATATCAATTTGTAGATTCATAAAAAAAAACTGTAATTTATGTTTAAGATTCTCAACCAACCTCTGGTGGGTAGCAGTTCAATGTCTGTATGTCCAGTGAGTTCAGTCAACCATCACCACTTGGCCAATTTGTTGGACTATGGCTTAAATTCAGAGATCTCTGAGAGGAGACAGTGCCCAGCAGTGAGACAATAATGGGTTTATGATTATGTATAAATTTGGAACAAGTTTAGAAAGGTTCATTAATTAGCACCTTTGAGCACATTAGCACAAATGGAAAATGCAGATTACCTTATTTTTTTAAATAATTTAAATAAGTGATTTGCAATTTCAGTATAAGTTTGATGTAGAATGAAAGAATTTAGAAAAAAAATAATGTAATTGATCGTTTACACTTTACAGGGAAGCAGACAATGTGTTTTGGAAAGATTATTATGTTGTTTTGAAAAATTGTCTTCTATTGAGCAACATTTGGAAGATTCATCTAATATAAGTATGGGAGACCCAAATGAATCACTGCTTGTATCATCTATGTACTTTGTAAATTGGATCGATCAAACCTTTGAAATTCTTAACAAAATGTCTCTGGTGGTGTACAAAACTGATTGCAAAGAATCTGAGGAAATGTATGAGGAATGGAAAATTGATGTAAGTAAATCTTATTATAGCACACATACAATTTGTAGTAGAAGATACTGTTCTAGTTGATGTTTTTAACATTATAAGCAAACTCTTAAATTGTAACTAAATGTATATATTATTAATTATAAACAATTCATTAAATTTTCAACTTGATTTAAATTTATGTTTTCTTCCTGTAATGAAGGTGACACTAGTCCTATTGCAATTTATTTTTGAAGGTATCTTTGAATGTATTTGTGCTCACTTTGTTGGTGTAACTTTTAAATAAATAAATAGTTTATATTTATATAAGTTATTTTGATAAGTTTTACTTATTGTATTTATTATTTGATTAAATTTTTTAGGTAATTGAGTGTGTAAGTGGACTGCATACATCTATAGATGAGCTACTGTTGTCTGCAATGACCCTTTGCAGGTATTGCTTATCACCTGATCAGCCCATTGTGAAAGTTCGGTGTCAAGTGGTAAGTTAGTTAATAAATTGTAGGCAGTATTTATAAGACAAGTAAAATTATGTACAACTAAAATTAATTTAATGTTGTATTTTAATTGCAGGTACTAAGGGAAACAAAAGCTCTTTTGAATGACTTAATTGAGGGTGATGTGGACACAGTTTTCCATGCTACAAAGGAGTCTCTAAAATTACCAATTATGCCATCAAACACAAATTTACTAATTGATGTGTTGAAAGATGTTCTGTATGTTCTAGAAACAAACACGAATACAGCCTTACTGGCACTGCTAGTGCATTGTTTCAGCTACAGCACATCTCCTGTGAAGCTTTTGAGAGACCATTTAAAATTAAAAGACGTTAATAAGTGTCCATGTGGTGAAAATTATGAGGATGTAGCTGAGAGCTGCTTGTTTGTAAAGGAATTTGATTTATACAATGAAAGACTGTTGCAAATAGGATCTTTTGCTATGTCATGTTCTTCGGATCAAAAAAGTAAGTAAAGAGTTTTGTTTACTTAAAACATTTTAATATTATTGTTTAAAATGATTTACTAGAATTACAGATTAGGGTCTACTGTAATCTTATTGTAACATAGATTAATGAACCAAAAGACAGGAAAAAAAACAAGAAAAATATTACTTAAGAATCATTTATTTTCCAGATAGATCTTTATATGTACATATACAAGGTGGATACCTCCATACGACAATAAATGAAAACGCAAGTCCTATTCCTTTCTTGCAACATGTTGCAATAATTAAAAAACACTTAACATTGAATTTGAAAAAAGATTTTTTTTCAAACAAACGTAATAACAAATAATGGGGTAAAAAATAGAACGCCATTTGTGAACATAAGTTCACTCACCTTTGATAAGAGCGGCATCAGCGCAGTGTCGTGACGTATGATGTCAACATTTTCACACACGGTGTGATCCTTATGTCATAGGTATAATGTACAATATGCATTTACGTAATTTGACGAATTTGCAACATTGTAGTTTAATTACGTCTCGATTTATAAGATGGACTAATATTAGATAAAGCATGTAGAAAATTTAAAAAATGAAAAAAAAACCTGTGCCTAAAGTATTAAAGATATTTGATTGAAAATTTGTTTGGAGGCTTGGGAGATGGTTCATGTGGTTAAATTTATTTAGTATCCACCCTGTATATTAATTCAGCTCATGATCTCTATATTTTTTTAAATTTATATTGATTGAGTAGTTTGTACACACAAACATCCAGACCAGGTACAGAAATGTAAATTCGTCATTCAAAGGGAAAAAGCAGATTTTTTACTAAAGATTAAAGTTATTTTGTGATCATTGTGTTAGGCTTTGCATGCCTTTTTTTTTGTCACCTGCAATGGCCACTTTCCATATTATGTTAATTTTAATTTAGTATGAGCGTATGATTAATTTAATTAATAAATTTACAATTTATTGATTGCAGGAGTGTTATCTCTTAAAAGTGGTCTCGCAAGCTTGGAAGCTCTGGATCCTCATCTGGTTCCTGCCCTCATGTTATCTCCAGACAGCACACATTCAAATCTACTTGTTGATTCCTGGAATCAGGAAGTGTTGGAGATTAAAAATAATGTGTTCTTGATCGTCGACCCGACAGCTTTTTCTGATGTAAGAAAACCTACTCGCATGTTATGACTACTTTTATCTAAAACTGGACTACCGCTACGTTGTCGCCGCATATTAATGATAAACCAACAGAACCATTTTAATTAACCACCTACGTATATCACGGCGCCTACAACAGAGGGTTCAAGTTATCTTATACATCCTAACATGTATTTCATGTATGTGATATTTCACAGTAAAAACGCGCATGGGCGTTTTTACTGTGAAATATCTTGTTACCCAGTTAAAAGGTTATTAAGCAGTGCATATAAGAGGGAAATAAATATTATTATCAACTGATAATGGCTAAGTGTTGGGCACGGGATTGCTCTCAGCGGTGTAAAAGATTTTCGCCCATTGTCCACCACACTGGCCAAATGTGGAATGTGGATTTCATCCTTTGAGAACATTATGTTGTTCTCTTAAGCATGCAGGTTTTTCCAACTATGTTTTTGTTTTCACTGTTAAACCAAGCTATAATTAAATTTATAAACACATTTTTCTATAATTGTTACAGAGGGCAAAACAGATGATGCAGCAAACATTGCTTGAAATTACTAAAGAAAATACCTACAATAATAGTAAAGTTTGTTCAGTAATCAATATGGGCTGTATTATTTATGATTTTTTTGATATCTACAATAAATACGAACCAGATGCCTTGGAACAGCACACAGAGTTGTTGTCATTATTACATAACTTGAATAAAGGTAAGAGTGAATAACGGCGAACCTTGAGAGAAACGTTTGGATACTCTAAAAAAACAAAAAAATATGTTTAAATTATTTTTTCAGTTCAATTGGAATGCAAAGCTGTAAGCGACATGCTCAGTTGCAGCGATGATTACGTGTTTAAAATCAAAAAATCTAAATCACAAAAGGAAGTTTCGTTTGCACAGCTACTTAAAAGGCTGAAACTACTTTTTACAATAATCACAAGAATTCACGCACTGGTTAGTCCAAAAGAAAATGATCAGCATTTCTATGACGATGACCCCATAGTCGAAAATAGAAATGTAACTCATACATTGTATGCCAAAAATAGTAATACATACGTTAATTCTCCAAGGAGACCTATAAATACGATATCGAGAAGCATATTTACAAGGACTGCAAATATTCGATCTTCAACAGCAAAGTTTCCTTTGGCTATCCTAACAAATAATCTCAAAGTCCCATTTAAAGATTTGAGTTTCTCAGTGAAGTTAGATGAAATATGTGATCTGTCGGAAAACAAATCAAAACGTAGTACATCTATTTTGTATTTTTCGCCGATGAAGAACAGGTCATCGCTTAGAAAGGCAGTATTGAACAGACAACGTGTCACAGGTGATAAAAATAAAGAGGTCACAGATGTTAAAAATAGCGATTGGGAAAGTAATACCATGTCTGAAAAAGGGAGTCTGATGGACGCTACAATAAGTTTACAAGTTACAGGTACATTATTGCTTATTAGTAAACATTTGAAATTATGCGTCATCACATTCAAAACTTCAAATTAACTAAAACACTTAAATAAATTGGTAAAAAGTTCATAACTTATAAACAGCTAGCTGGTTTTTATCGAACACGTTTAAATCCTAACATACCTGTAAATCCAATCCAATCCTGGTGAATACAGCCTGCAGAAAAAAACAACACCAGTTTTGGAGCCGCGACGACGTCACAGACAGACAGATAAAGGCATCTAATCATCATTAACCCATTATTGTGCCACTGCTGTGCAAGGGTCTCCTCTTAGAGTTGAGGGTCTTTAGGTCATAGTCCACCACGTTGGCCAAGTGCGGATTGATGGACTTCACATCCCTTTAAGAACATTTTTAATAACTCACGGGCATGCAGGTTTCCTCACGATGTTTTCCTTCACCGCTAAAACGAGTGATAATGAATATCTAATACGTACATAATTCGGAAAACATTACCAATAATAATTTCGAATTTTAGAGGTGCGTACCGGAATTCGAACCTCGACACGCTGAAGCTGGTGGTCGAGATTCTTAATCACTAAGCTATCACTCACTCGGTGGCCTCATGGGTCTCTAAGTTGTAATAATTTTTTATTGTGTAGAGGGAGGGTTAAAAAGTAAAACTGATGCTTGATCCGGCGCTAGTGATTAAAATTTAAAATTCACGAAATTTAAAATATGATGTCTTTTATATTCTGTGAAACAATTACTTTGCAGTTCGACAAATAATTATTTAAATGTTTGTTTAAGAGTATCGTGTTAAATGTATCTATTTGTAACTAGCATGTTTCACGTCGTTACTATTGTTAGTAGATACGAGTATACGCATTTTACTAGCGTAATCTTTGTGACGCGCGTGTTGAATGATGAGCCGTTATCAAAGGTTTCTGTTATATCAAACAATGCACTGGAGTTAACATTTTCGTCCTTGCAATCAAAATAACCTTGCGAGTTTATCTTTGATGATATTTGATAATATATTGAATTATACGAAGATATATGCTAATTAGTTATTAGAATCAAGAAGCACCAAGTGTTGGGGTAAGTTCGGCAGCTCGGTAAGACTTGTTATGGAAATTGAAAAATGATTAATGACGAAACAGTGTGATTCAGTCAATGCAATGTCAATGTTAATTTTTTTGTTGATATTTAAGCACAAAAAAACAATTATCAATGTATAATAAAAAAAGATCAGTTATTTATTATCAAGGTACGACGAACGTCGGATATTTTCGAACTACAAATTTTGAGGCTTTATACAAATGTCTTACCCCGTCGTGGCTCCGGATTTTGTATGTTATTTTCAATTATTTAACTTTGATAAACGCCTGCACAGCTATATTCTGTACATTACCTACTATACATATTACTATATGCAAGATAACAAAAAAATACCTATTAAATTGTTTAATTATGAACTATTTACATAATATTTTGTTAGAGAATCTTACTTAATAAATAACAAAAAAAAAGGTTTCCCAAAACCTTTTCAACTAAGCAAAAAAATATCCTTACCCTAAAGCACTCTAGATTTTATCATGAAAGCATCAATATTAGGTTTTTTTTGTATAAAATTTTCCAATTATCTTTACAGAGGTTTTGAACCAAATAAACGACTTGACGTATATGTCAACACCACCAAGAAACAACATAACTTCTACAATGTCCAAGAAGCAGGAAACCTTTAGTGAAGACACCAATATGCGAAGTAATATATTGAGACTGTCCGTTAATACCGAAAACATGGTGAAGTATAAACACGTTTGGAACATTTCCGTGAATTCTAGCGATTCAAATGTTGGAGATATTTCCCAATCTTCGAATGTCACCCAGCCATCTAATGTCACCACATTGGAGAGAATCAACGATTTAGAATTCGTAGAAAGCAAGTTGAATGAACTTAAATCACAAATAGAAACTAGTTTATGAAAACGAATATCAAATTTATAAAGTAACAATAAATGTAATGTAACGATATATTACCGAGCGCGGGTCATTTGTAGATGTTCTTCCCCGCTTAAACTCAGCACACCAACGCCCAACCGTAGAATAAGGAGGAGCATGAACCCCTAATGTGTCTTACAAGTCTTGATTTATTTGTTCTATTGTAAAATTTTTAAGATATTTGATTACTGCGCGTACTTCAATTTTCTACATTTTCGACAGTTCGTCAGGACAGAACTCAAACAAGAAACTTTTATTTAAAAAAAAAACAAAAGATAATCATAAGTTGCTCTTTATTATTATTTTAACAAATTGAGCTGTGCCTGCCAGTGTTTATGTTTTTCTATCCAAAGAGTTTATATCTCATTCTCACTACTTTAAAACACCCCTCGTACTCTCAAAATGTAGATATATGGGATTATGATCGATAGTACTTTGATTTTTTATTCCACAAAAAAAATCCAGCGGCAGCAGCATTTTTGCATCTATTTATGCCGTAAAGCATCAGTGTTAGTATTATTATATTTCGGTTAATGCACTGGATAAGATGCGTTTACTTAGTCCTCTGGAGAAGCAACGCATCCTTATCAGGAACAACCTCAGGACGGAAGTCCTGTGATGTCAATGGACTGTGCTGACCATTTAACATCAGGTGTCATGCATTGTTGTTTGCTACCCTTTAGTAAAAATAATAATCTAATGGTGTTTACGGAAACTTTTAACAGAACGCTTTTTAATGTTGGCTCTATGTCGGTAAAAGTAATATTAATGATCTTTATACTTATATGTGTTTTAATATTTTAGATGTTATATTCAATTTCATAAAAGTAGTAAGTACTTACTAATTATACGACTAGATTCTTATCTATGTATATTGAGTTGTTCGAAAATGCCGTCCAAACAATATATTAGAATTTTGTAATTAATGTGAAAACGAGTGAAATATTATTTTTGTAAGATTGTGACTATTAATAAAATGTTTATAGTTTTACGTAGTTGTAATTATTTCCTGGTTTCTTGTTCTGCTGTTTGCTTGTTAGTGTTGAGTTCTTATTTTTAACCTTAATGCATGATTTTAAAATTCTGAGATTAGATAAGATTTAATCTACTGAAAACCATAATTTTTGTAGGTATTTATTTTAAAGTATACCCAACACATTTTATAAAGTTGTTCTAATACTATAAACCAATATTCGTGCCTGATTACCTATCTTAGGCAGAAAAAACAACCCGACTAAGGCATAGTAACATTTATCATACTTATAGAATTAATTACATAGTTACTTCCTTTGTTCGTATTTTACAGTTTGTCTATGCCAATATTCAATCTGGGCCTTAACATCTTAGCTGAATAATGTTAATCTGCGATCATTCACTTACCTGATATAGCGGTAGTGGTTATCTAGATTAGCGAATTACTGCTTTTAAATTTTCTCTCTAACTCTGATAGAAGTATTGCTCCTACTGGAAAGGCACTTTGTTTTTTACGAGCGACGGAAATTTTGTTAGGAAATAGGTATATATAATGTAAGTATCATATTGAATCGTATTAACACCGTAGGATTAAATACCTAAAAGTATTAAATTGTTTTATAGAAGTTAAACACAAAGTACATTTACATTATTTCGAACTGCATTGCATTTCAGTCGTAAGACAGGTCTCTACAGCTGTGAACTATGTAAATATTTTAACCTGTAGGTTTTCTAAAAGGGCGAATCAAAGGTAGCGTTTGTTATGAAAACATCCAAAGGTCGAGGAATCCCGAAGTCCTTTGTCAGTTACGTGGATGCGTTACTATTCCTGAAGACTATTTTTTAAATTTATTTTAAGTTTAGGCTCCAGTCTAGATAAACGTCAATGATAGCTGAAAGTTTGTGCCTACAGCCTAGGTTAGGGCTCGCGGACAGCTGACTTACCCCGGAGATGCATACATCTCCAAGTGAAGTAGCCCATAGGCTACACCTGTTACGTTTGCTTTGCTTGTGCATCAGTGCACCACAACCGAGCGATATATGGAGAGGTGTTTCTCTTCTAATCTACTGATACAGATACGTTTGCAGATGTTATTAGTGATTAGCCCAAGGTTGCCTATGTGTTTAGTGTTTACCAAGTTTGCAGGTTGCAGTCCTGGGGATTAAGTAGGAATGCCTATTCAATATAGTTTCTAACTTGCAGTGGCTCTTCAGATTGACACACAGTAGTGTGAGTACTGATTTACAGCAGAAAAACGTGCAGCGATGTTGCCGCCACAAGTGAGACTTCGACATAAAATTCTTATCCCCAATGTATGTACCTACTTCATGCCACACTTGTCTTGGCTTTGACAGAAAAGTAGCATCTTTCTAATCTTTTTGTTTTTACAGGCGGAATGTGCATTTAAAAAATACAAAATTTGTTATGTAATATTAAAGTAACTTGAATCTTTATAATATGAACCAAAAAAATGGTGTTTTCTAATGAGGTGTGCTGGATCTATCAGTAAATCATTTGGTGTCAGTAATATAAGAAGATTGGCGACCCGATCCGCTCCCACTGCGCCCAATCAACTTTGATTTGTACTCTCTGGTCTCTGATGACGCAAAAACTGCTCAAATCTTCTTGATTTTTTTTTTAAATGTGATTGAAAAACTAATCCAATGAACATAACATTAACCGACATCTCAAACAGTATGAATGATTAGGTACTTATTAAGACGTAGTAGGTGTTCGTGGCGATCTCTGGATGCCGCTTATTAAGTTTTATTATCTGTCGACCAGTTATTAGGGCTTAATGAAAACCTGAAAAGGCGCTAAAATAGTTCTCTTAACAAACCTATAAATACATTGGCGGCTCCACTGGTGCTACTCGTGTCTAATAGGCCTATCTGCCTGTTTGCTTAGGTTTAGTTAATTTAAAAAAGGGCTAAATTTTCTTAATGGTATGTACCTATACCCAAGATATTA
>DWKW01002781.1:0-10651 GCA_018250115.1 Doberes anticus
TGGAATGCCTCTTGTCCGGTATCCTCTGCCTAACCAAACCCTTCAAACCGAAACACAGCATTTACATTTTTGACAGCACAGCACAGCACAGCTTTGACATAAGACTCTACCACCATTTAATGTAATTGAAAAATTGAAAAATGTAATTGAAAATAGAACATCTTGACACTTAATATTACATTTATGTATGTATATATAAAGACACTTTCGGCAGATTTTTTCTCCTTTCAAGATGTCGTCCGTGCCCAACCATAGCTGCAGCTTTGCTTTATTTTTGGTCGTTGGATGTCAATGGGTTGCCGTAGGACCCTTCATTACCATAGAACCAAGGTTCTAATTAATTAAGGACTGCCTACACATCTACACCTTCATACATCTCCTGGGAACTAATCTACGTCTTGAATTGGGCATACGGTAGCATAAGCCAGTATACGCCTATAAGCAATCACCTCAAACACTTCATCACTCATTCTATTAATTTTACGAAAGCTAATTCGACGGTATAGTTCATAAAAATACAAAATAAACTCTTTTTTGCCTTTACACACACTCCACAGACTATTGTAAAGGAAATATTAGAAATCGCAAAAAAAACTCACAATCGTATTGTCATTCGGTCGATCTGACATTTTAAATTCAATTTCACTGGCGACAATCTCTCTATGTGACGTGTGTAAGAATTTTTTTTATTGATTTAATGTATTTTTTATGCAATATTATTTAAAAATATTAACATTCCGCACTCCTTCTCTATATAAACTACTAGCTGTGCCTCGCGGTTTCACCCGCGTTACACATATGGTATCGCTGACAGTTTGATAGATAGATCCTCTATAAAACTGTAGTACATTTCCTTGCTTTGTCAATAATTTTCACAGGTAACATTGTCAGAATTTTCAAGCAGATTCCTATTTTTTCTCGTGTTAAATATAGCCCATGTTCATCAGGGATAATGTAGGATTCTTATGGTAATTTTTTTTTGAAATCGGTCCAGTAGTTTCGGAGCCTATTCAATACAAACAAACAAACAAACAATCAAATCTTTCCTCTTTATAATATTAGTATAGATGACCTGGATATACATATATACACATACCTAAACTGGGAACCAACATGTAAATTCACCATTTAGGTCTTCCATAATTCATAATTCTTTATAATGCTCTAACAATAACTATATAAACAATATCTTTATCCCGTATCCCCGAAATCGATCCTAAAACGCTCTAAATGCTGACCGGCATTGTGATAACTGTGTCAAACGGGTCGTCTGAACAGAAAATTGAGGGTAGACTGTAGAAAAAACTAAACTACAATAGAGATCAAAAATTTTGAGTTTTTAAAACTTACCTTATCAGTCTCTGAAACTCTGAGCACAATTTTTAGCTTAGGGTTACTCTTTCGGTATTCCTTGAGAAGAGTGTCGAGCTTATCTCCTCTCGCGTCGCCCGTGTAGACGAGATGCGTGCACTCGGTAAAGTCAGATGCGCGCGCGCTTTCCACGTAGCAGACGAGGCGGGCGGCGCCAACGCCTGCTGCCTCAGTCGAATACACCGCGGCCACAGCCACGCATAATAACCAGAACCACATTATTTAAAAAAAATCAATCTGTCATCTCCGAACGCGAATTTGAATTTGGAAGTTTGGAAGCGCGTTGGTCGGTTGGTTACCGCAGTACGAGTGCCGGGGCCGTCGCTGCCGGCCGCAGTCATAGGCGCCCCCGCCCTGACGGTGGTGGACGCCGCAAGGTCGCGCGCTCACCGTAACTCGTAACTGGAGCTCGAGCCAGTGTCAAGAATGCTTTTACATGTCATTCTTGTTACATATGACCGTGTCGCAATCCCATGAAATGCTGGACCGAACGCTTCGCTGATGAAAATGAAACTGATTGGCATCTCGTCTAACGTACAAACATGGCTACTCAACCGGAACACAGATATAAATATCCCACTTCAATAAAACGCTATCGGATGTTAGATCCGGTATCCTAGACGCTTGGCAGACCTAACTGATTAAGGACGGTAATTAGTGGTGCGGAATTTGCATAACAGCAATGTTTCTAAGAACTTTAGTATTTAAGAGTAAGGAGCGTTTTTTAAACTTGTAGTATTAGGCCCTTGCTGTAGTCAGATATAAAGCGAACTTATCCTGAAAGTAGCGAGCAACGCTGTCATGTGTGTGATGATTTTTTTATTTTTTATTTATATCACGATTAGCGGAAAGATTCTTGTTTTACTGTTGAGAGGTATGGGGTCGTAGGGATCAAAACCTATGCAATTCTACATAGAATTATCCGCGCGAGTTGTTGTAGACTCTGGCGACCCAAGTTGGACCCGACCTAGAGTTAATATTGTCCAGGTTTATCTATAAAGCGAAGAAACTTCAACCTTTTGCTCCGGTGGGTCGGGGTTCAAATCCCAGCACGCACCTCTAAGTTTCAAAATTGTTATTTATAATTGTTTCAAAATTATATTATTTAAAAATTTTTAAATAAATTGTTTTATTTCAACTTATTAAAAGTACATGTTCAGTTTCCATTCAAATAAAAATAAGTTTAATAATTAAACATCGAAGTTTCCAGAACTTCTATTTAGAGATGTTTCAAATCACAAAACACTTATCAATTGCTTAAAAATAAGTAAAATAAAACTGCATCATTTTCTGACAAATGATACATGAGAGAAGTGAGAGAGTGTACCTTGGCACAAGGTATGGCAATAAAATATTTTGTAATAACAAATTGTGGTGGTAGAGTCTTATGTTGATGGTGGTAAAGTCTTATGTCAATGCCTATGTCTGCCGTAAAGCAGCAGTGTGAGAACTGCTGTGTTTCGGTCTGAAGTGTGTGGTTAGGCAGAAGACACCGGACAAGAGGCGTTAAAACTTAGTCCTCATGAGTAGCAACGCATCCACATACGACCTCAGATTTGACTTTCGTCCTATTTGAAGTTTGATGTGGATGTCCATGAGCTGCAGTGACCACTTAACATCAGGTTGCCTGCATGCTCGTTTGCTATTCTATTAACATTAAATAAATATATAAAAATGAGGTTGTTCAAAAAAGTGGCTACAAATGCCTTCATTCATAGCCGGTGCCGCACTGGCGATAGCTCTCGTGTTGCTCGTATCCGTAGGTGAAGGTTAATCCTTTCAGATGCCCCATCTGCCTGTTTACTAGATTTACGGAACAAAAGTCTGTATGTATGTATATGGAACGCCAATGCAGATCGAGAGCAACTGATGTTCATGGATTATTTTGCGACGCTGCACACGTAGCGCTTCTATTCCATGATATTATTATTAATGTTAGTTACGTAAAATTTGTTACAAAATCGCGCGCTTAATACAAAGCCGAGAGTCCACGTGAATTTTCTTTAATAATAAGGGCAATGACGCAAGGAAAGTTGAAAGTGTGTGTGTGAAGTCTACCAACCCGCACTTAGACAACCGTTAAGTCAAGGCCCACGCCCTTTTACTTCCCTTTCTAAGAGGAGACACGTGTGCTGAAGTGCTACAGTATTACCTGTAAGTGTACCATCAACCTTAATGAGAAAATAAGACGTCGGGACGAGTAAATAGTTTTCTTTATTACAATTTTTCACTTGTATCGCTTTATCGACCTAAAGAATGAACCTATGAACCCACGTAAAGGTGGATTCTTGCTACATTTTATGCGTAGATCTAATATAATATAAAATAATATTTTATGCACTCACAACAGGGTTAGCGTTTACATAAAATGTATCGTTAGAATACTAAGACTTTACAATGTGTGAGTCAGGTACAGGTACCAGACAGGTACATCAGGATGTAGGTATATAAATGATATATTACAGGTCACTAGTGTCCTTCGGCGGAATGAAAAGATTCCTGCTAAACTGCTATAATTTAAACGAAATAAACGTATGCGTTAATATGTGCGTGTACGTGTGTATTTATGTAGGCGCAATTTGTGTTCATGTCATAGTGTGCGTGTACTTGTGTGCGTGTTAAGTGCGTGCATATACTCGTATGTAAGAGGATAAGTTTTAATGTGATTAATGTAAGTTTTAATGTAATTTAGAGGATATGTGGCAAAAGGTTACGAGTAAGGTGATAATTTATTTATTTATTTATTGTATGTGTCTTATAGTTCTGTTTTTATATTAAAACAGAAGCATACGAGTTTGCAGACTATTTGATATTAAATGGTCAGTGCAGCCCGCAGCATCCCACCTTAAATACTATCTAAGGTTGTACGAGGATGTGAATATATTGCTACTTCTGATGATTATTATGGAAAGCTTGGGTGCGTATAATTTCGGCGATAATAAAACAACAAATAAAATATCGAAGCTTTTATTTACAAAATTATCAACATATAATATCACTTTGGGAATTTGCAGTTTTACTTGCATAACACCATAAATATACATAACTAGTATAAAAACAATGATGGTTACAATTCCTCGATAAACTTTACTTATGCGTAATACTACAGATACAAAGATTATTATAATCAGGTATAGAGATCATGAGAAAAATCAGGTAATTTTATTGATAAATGGAAGTACAATATAAACTGTTAGTAATATAAAAAGTCACAGATTATGGTCGTAACTAAGTATTATGTATTCGTATAAATTAATGGATAAATGTACCTTAGTACCTAATTTAACGATAAATAGATGATAGGTTAAGTTAATAAATTATTTTAAGCAAATGACGAACTAATCGTTACAAGGAATAAATATGCGATATTACAAAATATAGTGCAGTTCTTCTGAAATGCTTTCCTCGAAAAAAATTCTATTACTGTATTGTATCATACATATATAGCATTTTGTTAAAATATTTGTTTCTTGTCATAAACGATTCATACGTATCTATAATCATTTTAATTGCGGTTTTGTTATATATGTGAACAAAATAGCAAACGAGCACATAGGCTACCTGATGTTCAGTGGTCATAATATGTACAGCCAATGGATATCCTTATCAAATCTCAACTGGGGTACGGAAGTCCTATCTGAGGTTGTATGTGGATGCGTTGCTACTGCTAAAGTTGGAATGCCTCCTGTCTAGTGTCTTCTGCCTAAACTCTTCAAACTGCAACACAGCATTTCTCACACTGCTGCTTTACAACAGAAATACGGTGGTGCTGCCGCGGTAAAGCCTCGAACATAAGACTATACCGCCATCAAAATCATTTGTTTTCGCGATAACAGCGCTTAAACGGTAGATCATGACTTATGATAACAACAATAATAATGTAGGTCTCAAACAAGTATGCCTTTATTGAATACACGCTTGATTCAAATTATTTTAAGTTTTATCGATAAATTTCATTTAAATAAAAAATTTAAACAAATTTCGATTACCGACACCATTCAGCGCTATACATATAGATAGGTACGTATATTAACAAAATATATTGAATAAAGAAAATTGGTTTTATGTTATCCTAATATCAACCACCTACCTAATTTAACATAATAATAGCAGTAGAATAATCGAGAATACACCAAGTATGATACAGAAGTTGGTTCAAAGCACCCTTTTTTGTATGCGAATATAACAACAAACATGTTACGTTTTTTCATTCTCCATTCTCAGTGACAATAATTGGTTGCGATATAAAAGAATCCTTTGGAACAGGAAAAATGCTCAACATTACTATAATTATCATCCGTTCCCGATAAAATCAACAGTGACGTACGGATATGGGCTAATTGGACGCGCTGTATTCATAACAGGAAAAGTCACTATTTTTTGTCGTGACAAAGTGACGTGGACGCGTCTTTGCGCGATTCACTTGGCGGCTAAAATAATGAGACTCGTCATTTGGTACCAGACTAAAAGGGAAAACTTACTTCAAGAAAAACATTCAGTTTCGTTTCCAACGAAAAAGAATACTTTTTGTTATTTTATTCGCGTAACGTATCATGTTCAAGACGAAAGTAATAACGAGCATACTGTATGCTCGTTAATTAATGTTTGCTTATTTGTGATAAAAAGTTTCAACCGAAACGAATTTAGTTTTTAAAGTAAAACGATAAAATTACTCTTCGCTTGGATCTCCTCGGCATTTCATCCTGCATCTACATCAAGTAAAATAAATGCATAGCTAACTTTGCTTATAGAAACGAAATGATATCATTTGGCATTTACGTATCTATTACTACAAAGCGTAATTCATATTTATTGTCACAGGTGTGAGAAGATAATGACAAAAATAGAAATTTAAGAGAGTTACGTCACTCAAATATGGCAACACCAAAACTGCCAATTCAGCTTCAATTTTTATTTACAACAATTTAATTATATTACAAAATTTGCAACATGTATCAACAATTAATGCGTTATTATTAGCTTACGTACCTTAGTAAACCTGAAATAGATATGTTCCACAATTCGCACAAAATTAATACAAAAACCAATGAAGAAAAGAAAATATTTTTTGCAATTTTTTAAAATTAATGCTTAATTATTTACATAAACGTTTTCACTAACCAAACTATAGGAGAAAGTTTTAAGAAATAAGCATTAAATATGCAACCTTCCAATGAACTATTATTACGTAACATTTGTTTTTTTTGCATATTAACAATAATTACACAAACAGTTTTGAGACCGCTTATGGCCATTAGACGATGATGATTGCTACAACCAGACTATTTTTTTATTCAAACGGAATAGCAAACGAGCATGCAGGCCACCTTATGTTAAGTGGTCACTGCAGCCCATGGACATACTCATAAAACCTCAACTAGGACGGAACTCCTATCTGAGGTTGTATGTGAATGTGTTGCTACTCCAGAGGACTAAGTTGGAATGCCTCTTGTCCAGTGCCTTTTGCCTAACTACGCCCTTCGAACTGAAACACAGCACTTCGCACACTGCTGCTTCTCGGCAGAAATAGGTGCTGCGGTGGTGCCACCGCAGGCGAGCCTTCGACATAAGACTACCACCATCGAGTATACCACCATAATAAATACATAACTTCAAACACTTTATTAAGTCATATATTATGTTAAGTATTACTCACTTTTGTTAATGATACGTGTTGGTATGTTCAACACGTGCAAACCATTCATCGGTATAAAATATTTCAAAAGTTTTTTTTAAAGTAAGCATAGTGTCTCAAGACTGTTTTGACTTTAAATATACGTAAGCCTTAAATCGAGTTTACACTAGCCTTTCGTTCGGGTGTTCATCAATCATCTATCAACTAAGAAATAGACACGATGACGAAACGATACTGGAAGACAAAATAAATTTAGACGATCTTTCCCGTATTGGTTGTAAAAGTGGGAATAACTTTTCTTAAATATAACATTTTCATTGCATGCGTACAAAACTTTGCTCTTAATATTTACAAAATCTAACTATTCTTATAGCGTTGTTTCAAGACCCTTGAGTAAGGATTGGAATTAGGACCGCGACTTAATTTTGATTTATACATAAGATATCATATTCGATAAATGGGGTATGTTATAATGAGAATGGAAACCGCTGTGCACCCTTTTCGCGTCGTCAGATACCCCTTACCTTATTGACATATTTTAGTTGTGCATAACGTAAATTTGCCACTGTAACTATAAGCAATATTACAAAACAATGTTTGCCTAACCACAATAACTTTTCCGACGCAAAGCAATTCTTGTATTGGGTACTGGGTTAGTCTGAAGCACAAAGGGTAGAAAATTTAACGTAGCGTTACAATTTCGACCTTAAGGGAGTAATGCATTCAGGATTTACCAGATGCTTTAATACTTTTAATGTTCTACGTCAAAACGCTTCGTTTCCGTATTTTTCATATTTAAGTACACGAGTAATCGTACAGGAATATGCGGTAAATTCTTCGAGACCAATTTGACACGCATATTGTGTATATCAAGTTCCTTGCTTACATCACATTCATAAATTTGTCCAAACTTTAACAACGTCAGAGTTCAATTTATGTTGGGTGTGTACTGCTGTTAAATTATTAAATAGAATGCAACTGAAAGAGTCAAAATTTATTACTTTTTTTAAAGTGGACTACAATTAAAAATCGGTTAATTTTTTGCTAAAATTATATAATAAATATATAAGTATAAATTTTATTAATTTGGTAAGATTCGTTTTATTTGACCGACTTATTATACTAGTTTTTTAGTCGTCATAATAAAAATACTTCAGAACCTACCTACAAAAACCCGTACGGTGCAATGGTCAACAGGAATTTTCGTATCTCTACCTGGTCTGGGAGTTTAGCTTCTTTCTGTAGTATCGGGAAACCTATGTAGTGTGGTCCACTCATATGCTTGATTATTATCCATACTGTCGGCTTAAAAAAACTGACTATAGAACTCAATATCATTGGATTACAGTTAAATTTAATAAAAGAAATAAGAAAGTTTTCAACAAGCGTAAATATTTTTGATACCTAACATATATAGGTACGAGTACATTTATAACTCTATAAATATTTTTGTATAAATAAAATATTTTTTACGTGTCGATGTTCTTGAAGTTAGCATAGCATATCTATGAATTAGGTTATTTTGAGTTTTACTCATTTGTGTCAATAAACATAATCGTATTACAATATTTTTACTTGATCATCATGTAGGTACTATTTGCAAACAATTTGTATTTTACGCATCACGAAAAATAACCCCTATTTATATGGGGCTTCGTTAGCATACTAATATAATCATAAATCTAGATAAAAAAAATATGCAAATTATAGTCCTCTCACGTCGGTCGGTAACCTCTCATAAAAGTTTGCAACTTGAAAAAATTCATTGTTTTGGCTCTGTATTTAAGATTTACTGTAGAACAGCATCAGGAAAGCTGAATTTGTGTTATAAATTTTTTTACCATATTGTTTTTCATATCGTAACTAATTTTTTATATAAAGTTTGTATAAAGTACGAAATTAAAATTCGTTCGTCTTTTTTTGTAAAAAAATTATGTGTTTTTCATACGGAGCGTCTAAAACAATGATTGTGCAACTTTAATTTATTTTTACAAAGCGATTCACCTAAAATATTCCTCCATATCCGTGAGTGTAAATAAAAAAGTCATTGCTTTCTTCCTTTGAGAAAGTAATCATGCCCACACACCTGCCGCCACCTCGCGGTTTGCATTGACAAAATTAAAATGTTCCTTCCCTCACAAATCCCACATAAACGTTCAATCTCTTTCCGCTGAAAGAACATTCCCTTATCTGTTCACTATAACTGCAGGTACAAATTTTCAAGAATATACATACATAGATAAACCCGGAATTTATATACAACCGTTAGCTATCGTCAATCTATGTATACGTAGCAAGTGTACATATATTATAAGTGCTAAACCCAAAGACGTTATATAAATCTGAGAAAGACGCGGTACAGTTTCAAATGATAATGAACTGTAACCAATGTCAGCCATACAAATGACCTTTAAGAGAGACATGAAAATGGAGTATTAATGGTGGTTCGCGTGTTAAAGAAATATTTAATAAACGCAACAATCAATAACGGTGTCAACGTTAATAACACAACGTTATATACCTTATTTTATTTACTTATATCAACGTGGCTTACGTTTGCTGAACGGTTGCCAATATTAAACTGTTTATTGATTTTTACACGACTTGTTAATTACAGTACACGCATCTATCCAAAATTATATAAAACATCATTGGCTAAACCTACGTTTTGGCAATTGACATCCTATATTGATCTTTGGATAACAAAAAAAACTGCCTGTCCCCTTATCGTAAACCCTAAAAACGTTGCAACTTATTTTCTACGCTGATTATTCATGAGTGACCTTACTCTCTTTAAATTTGTTACGGTCACTTCATCGTTCGGTTCCAATTGCAACGCTCTTCGGTACGAGGTTGCAGCCGCTGAATACTTGCCATTTAGATGTAGAATTGCTCCCAAATTTGAATGTAGTTCTGGATCCTGCAAATGAAAATTTATAATCAATGCACGCACGACGATTTAAGAAGTTTTGTCGAGTAGATTTGTATCCTGTAATTTCTAAAGTAACGTTTTTTCCTTATTTACTTCGTCATTCTTAATGACATTTCGTCTACACTGTTATGAGCCCGAGATAAAAGAATCACTTTTTTTCCACGATCTTTGAAGAATTTGAATCAACTACTTTACGTAGTCATTGAAAATACTGCACGATATTCTTCTGATTATTTGTTGTAATCATATACAAAGTAATCTTCTACAAAGGCTACTCTTGTAAAATCATCAATATGTTGATAACAAAACAATAATAAAATGAAAGAAAGAAATTTATGGTCATGGACATCATGGTCAAATCAAAGATTACATAGTCTGATGGTGGTAGAGTCTTGTGTCGAAGGCTCGCCTGCGGCGGCACCACCGTAACACCTATTTCTGCCGTAAATCAGTGTGAGAACTGCTGTGTTTCGGTTTGAAGGGTGTAGTCAAGCAGAAGAATCTGGACAGGAGGCATTTCAACTTAGTCCTCTGGAGTAGCAAAGCATCCACATACAACCTCAGATAGGGGTTCCATCCTAGCTCGTTTAAATAAAACTGATTATAGGTTTATTTATTTTTTAAATAATTTTCGATTCTTTTTTTCCCTAATGGGTGTAAGTTATAAAAATGCTGAAATAATTATTTACTTCATTTTGCCTAAACATATATAA
>DWKW01002782.1:0-10648 GCA_018250115.1 Doberes anticus
TATAATTAAAGCATTTATATGTTTATTATTTTACTAATTTGAATTAGTACTTGAAATCCAAAAAAAACAATTGCATTTAACGAAATTCATAAGCCAGTTATTTGACGGATTGCGATAAAATTTAGCCCAATTTGTGATCTGGTTAAATTCTAAAGAGGATTCTGACTACAGTTAATAAATAGCAGTTATCCCTAATTCATTGAAATATTCGTTGAAAATTCAATTTTCATCGAAATATCTAAATATTGACGGATTGCGATTAAATTGCACAAAAATTTGTGATCTCGAAGTAATTTGAACAAAGAAAGATAAGAGAATTTTTAACTACAGTTTCAAAAGTGACAGTTTGTAGTACAATTTTCTTTCTGTAAAATAAATATTTATCCAAACAATACGTTATTTGAATACTCTTATTAAAATTCTGTTTATTATATTTTAATCAAAAGGCAAAATAATACACAAAACAGAGTTGACCTCGTATAGTTTTTTTTTGGTTTACGTTAATAGAATAGCAAACGAGCATGCAGGCCATCTGAGGTTAAGTGTTCACTGCAGCCCATGGACAGCGACAGCGAAAGTTCTATGACTTAGTTGGAATGCTTCTTGTCCGGTGTTGTCTGTCTAACAACACCCTTCAAACCAAAACACAGCAGTTCTCATTCTGCCGCTCTACGGCTGCAGGTGCTGCGGAGGTGCCGCTGCAAGCGAGTCTTCGACATCAGACTCTACCACCATCGAAATCAAGATTTTACGATAAGATAATTGTCTTATTTCAAAACGTGTAAAAGTAATGTGAATGTAGGAATGTACCTGATCTGCACGAAGAGTATGCCATTGATGAGGTTGAGCATGTCGATGACGGAGGCCATGGCGGGCGGCTGGATGTGCAGCGGCGCATGCGGCTGCGCGGGCGCGGGCGAGCGCGCGTACGCTTCGGCGAGCCGCTTCTGCAGCACCACGGCCTGCTGCGTCAGGTGCCGCAGACACTCCGACGACTCGCGCGTCTTCTCGTGCTTCTCGCCCAGCTGCAAACGAACGTATGCGTTACTGCTCACCTCTGTGCTCGTCATCAACACATTATTGTTCTACTGCTGGGCACGTCTTCTCTCAGAGATGAAAGTTTACGCCTTAGTCCTCACGATGTTTTCCTTCACAGTTAAAGTGAGTGATAATTAATTCATAATACGCACAAAATTTTGAAAATTTTGAATAGACAATATTGTAACAGAGGTGCGTGCCGGGATTTGAACCTCGATCCAACATAGCGGGGTCGAGATGCTCAACCACTAGGCTTTCACTCATACAAACTCACTCACTCACCTCTGTGGTTATCGACATTTAATTTGTACTCATCGCGACTAATTTGTGCATTAAACGAAGTCGACTAAAGAACAAATTATATAATGTCTCCAGTGACGAAAGAAGACAAAAAAAACATTTACTTGTACAAATACTAGTACAAAGTACAAATATACCAAGATTAAATAAGAGTTTTATATTTCACTGATTGAGAAGCTACTGAAATACTGTATGGATGCAAATACCTAAGTCATGTGTAAACACAGCTTGCTCAGCGTGTGTTGATACAACTGCTATTTTAATTCTAGCGCAAAAGTTTGAGAATTAGCAAAAAAAAGGAGGTAATATCTAGTCGGGATGAGGAGGCTAACCAGCTGCTTGTATATGGAGTAGGTCTCTTTCTCGTGCGCGAGCGCGGCTCGGAAGTCCCCGAGGCAGGACAGCGTGCGCGCCAGCAGATGGCGCGCCACGGCCGCCTTGAGCGAGCGCGCGCCGTGCGTGCCGGTCGTCACCCGCAGCGCGCGCTCCGCGAACCGCAGCGACAGCTCGTACTCGCCCACCGCGTGCAGGATCAGCGCGATGTTGCTCTGCGTGACAACATACGGATACAGATTACAAACTGATCATTATCTCATTGCATTTATTTATTTTTTCATTAATTCTGCGTTGTAAATACTATTCCATTATATAGTTATAGCTGTAATAATACTATAGTATTTAACGGCAATATTACAGTCATAGGGAACTTACGTTTAAGATCATTAAATTATGCGTGAAATAGGGTTGTCGACTGTCAAGTCAATTGAGAAACTTTTCAGGAACTATGAAAACACAATACCTTCATATATTTATATTACAAATGTAAACTAAGACAACATAACACGTCGACTAACTGGAATTATTAACGATTTCCAACGAATTAAAATTCATATTTCGTAAAAAAAGATCGTGACAAATTCAGATTTTTTTTGGGAAATGATGTCTTAAATCGATTTGAGCATTGTGCCAACATCCTTATTATTTTTTAAACTTTCTTCCTTTTTTAATTTTCGTAAGTAATATTAACTACGACAACTGTATATTTGTTTCTTTTACTAAGTTATTAATTATTTTCCTAACTAATTTATATTGCCAATCACACCCAAAAAGAAAGAACAAAAAGGCGCTAATAACGCTATAAATGATTAATAAAGCAAACATTTATAAATAGCCGGCTCATACACTTTTATAACCCGCCTTAATTAAAACCAGCATTCCACAGGTCAGTGAATCACAAGTGCGCTATTGTCCTAATTATATAAGTCTTTAGAAGCAGTGAACAAAATTAGAATGACTATTCAACAGTCGAGTCTATTCAACGGCGACATAATTCGTGAATTCCACTTACGTCCAGCAGCGCCATCTCCGGATGATTTTCGCCGCACACGAGTAGTGCGAGGTAGCGCGCGCGGTACAACAGCTTCAACGCCGTGCTCACTTGCCCGTTCGCAAAACAGTATAGCGCCAAGTGGGACTGGAATATTGGTAACAATTTAATAATATACGTAAATATAGTCGTCGACGCAATTAAATGCATACCACAATGCAGGTCAAGGTGTATCTCTGATTCGTCTGTACCGACCTTTGGGAAATATTTAAGTAACTATGCTTTCAACTTGTAAAAAATCTTGTCATAATCTATTTAGTAGCTTCTCAACATATGACTTCTGAATAGTCGCTATCAGCTAGCATTTCGAAAATATATTCAAAGTACAAATACAGCCTTTACAAAACTGTAATTATAAATGGTCCGCCAATCCGCACTTGGACAGCGTGGTAGACTGTGGCCTTAACTCTCT
Organism: Doberes anticus; assembly: GCA_018250115.1. NCBI lineage: Eukaryota > Metazoa > Arthropoda > Insecta > Lepidoptera > Hesperiidae > Doberes > Doberes anticus. The sequence continues at coordinate 3,138 of DWKW01002782.1, forward strand.
CATCTGTGGGAGAAGACCCGTGCTCAGCAGTAGGACAATAACGGGTTGATGATACAATTATTAAATGACAATAGCATAGATTTCTAGTGTAGGGTGAAATAGTGCGCAAAAATGTGACTGGAATGTGGGAAATGTGGAAAAATGTTATGATCCGCGATTATCAATACATCTAAATTCCTAGTTAGGTAGGCGAAAACAAGGAAGGTTGAACTACAGTAAAATTACTTTCCCGAATTTGGCTATATCCCACACAACACGATATGAGAAATACAGCAATTCGTGAATGTTCATTCAATACAACTTAGTTCATTTATTACTATTTTTAGTACTAAGATATTTTTGGCAATGGAAAATTACTTCAATATTCTATACTTTTGTACAATAGCAACGTTTCAGTATCAAATTATACTGTAGAGTTTGGTCTGACCCTACTGTAAATATTATATTCTCCTATTTTCTCTCCACTAGGCAATTGGCGTCGCGGTTCAATTAGATACATATTATTGCTAAACATATTTTGAAGACCGACAGGTATGTAGGCATCTTTCCAACAATAATTGACACATCAAACAACCAGTGGCCTTTGCAACTGTCAAGTTTTCAATCCAATAAATGTTGAAACAAATATAATCTTTACGATTGTAAGCGGTCTGTATATTGAAGATATATTTATTTACTTTATTCATATCGACTGTTTACTTTTCTGATAACAATCACACAATTATCAATTTTTGTATGTTTTTCGGTTTGTTCGCTAATCGCGCATAAACTACTGAATAGATTTGAATGTGCGTTCTCACTTTAACTGCACATGTTGTGACTAACGTATTGTTATAAGTTTGATTAACATCGATACAATATGAATAGAGATACAGTTTGACCTCTCAGTAATATGCGCCGTGTGGGAGGTCAACTACAATGGTTTTGTGGTTTTTTACTGTTTAAAACGTCGCTCATAAAATGCTATTACAATATTTTATTGAATAACAGAATTAACATCTTCCAACGTTAGATAATAAAGATTATGTCTGAATTTAATAATAATCAGTTTATTTAATAATCATTTGTATTTTCGCTTTAACATTATTACTTACATATTCTGTGATGGTATATGGATGATCTATGCCGTTGACGCGTTCAGACATAAGGACTGCCTTCTGTTGGTACGCCATGGCATCTCTATGGTCCCCAGTGACGTAGCAGAGGCGAGCCACCATGCGTAGACACTGCGCGATTTCTCCATGCATAGCGCCATAAACATTGTTAAGTAGATTGAGTGCCTCTGCGATCAGTTCGTGCCCTTCTGATACGGCGCCTGCTTGTATCTTGTTTTGGCCAGTCGTGTAAAAGTTGTAGGCATCTGAGGCCTGAACGGATAAAATGTAAATGTAAACAAAGTAGACAGACTTGGAATTATACATAAGCGAGATATGTTGGAGCTTAAACCGCCAAATAGTTACTGGTAGAATTATTTATCTTATTATAAATAAGAATTTCAATAAAATTTACGTTATTTATGTAAATTTTGTGATTGTGAATAGAATCATAAATGGCGACACGTACTTAGCAAAGTTTGGAGACCACAAAAAATATTTTGTAAATTTTAATATTTCTTATATTATGGCTTATAGTATTACTTTGAATATAGTGGATGCATTTATTAAAATTTTAAATTTGCTATAAAAATTTATTAACACAATGTAAACCGTTGGTAGAACTTAGGAGTTACTGGGTTTTTCCCTTTTTTTGTTTTTTCTGTAAACACAATTTTGTGTATTTTCAAAATACTTTACGTTGATTGATTTTTGTAAATTTCAAAACGAGTATTTTGCCACTCTGTCCATAGCGAAATAATGCAATCACAAAACAGTGTGCGTGAGAGAGGACGACTTCGGTCGCCATCTATGATTCTATTCTTTGATGATTCGAATTATACAAAATTTTAATCATGTTGAGATTTAACAAAAAAATTTATCTCCGTAAAGAAAATTTATTAACATTAGCTAGTGTTGTTCAGCAGGCGATATGGGTTTTTCTTTGTGACACATCAATATATTTTTTACATTGGACACCTTTAACTTTCAATATTATAATCAATTTTATCATTAAGGAACACAAGTATAGAATATACTTCTAACATCTAAATTATAATTAAGCTATAATCAAAACAGTATATCAATTTTAGTTACCCGTGGATTGATATGTTTGACAACTGGGAAGATGTTCATAATATCGGACGCAGATAACGGAGCTTTGTTCTTATTATCGAAGTCATACTCTCGCAATAACACTTGCAGACCTACTTTTAGCGCAAATGACCTGAAATTGAAAATTCAAAATTAAAATATATAAAAATAAATAGAAGGTCAATTTATGATGACTTAGAAGCATGATTTTACCTAAGAAGAGATATTTTCTGAAGGCCATGTTTTTCTATCACGGAATCCATGTTTTCGGCATTAAGTTCATAACCCCAATAGGCCTAAAATTAAAGTAAATACATGATAATTTCTAGAGTATAATGTTACTATATTTGTGTAATGCAACTTATATATAAGTATAAAAAAATAAATAAGTTAAGAACTGCACTAGAAGTCAAACTGCTCTAAGATATGTGATTTTTAGGTTAGATGTTACATGTTCATTGGCTGCAGAAATCAATGTAAGTCATGTAAAGAACAGTTAAATTTAAGACCTTTTGATGTCCGGCTTCTTCTGGCTATTATATATTCGATCTTAAATATTTGTTAAGGATCGTCATATTAGAACATCATACTTTAATCTTCTACTTGATCTGTGAGAAAAAATTCTCCAGCCAGTCAGAGGTGGATAATAGTAGTGATGCGAGCGAGGTAGTCAGCGGCGGCTGTGGGAGACTCGAACTGGGACGGGGTCTCATTAATTTATAAAGCTAAAGGACGGAAATATGCATATCTTAACAAGCGTGACACTCGAACATGATACCTTAAGCTCCTGTTTGATCTGCGAGAAGAGCGCTTTGGGCGTAAGGTTCTGCCAGTCAGTAGTGGGCGAGGGCGGGGAGGCGGGCGAGGTGTGGCGCTGGGCTCGGCGCGCGCGGCGGCCGCGGCTGCGCGGGGCGCGCGCGGGGGCGGGCGCCTCGCCGCTCACCGCCGCCGGGGACCCGCACGACCCCAGCAAGCAATTCAGGAAGTGAGCCGCCGCCGCTCCCGTACACATCGCTTCGCAACTCTGTATAAAACAAAAGTTTTATTGATCAACTAACTTAAACTAAGCGCAAAATCTGACAACCACAATAAACTAAATAGTCATTTACTGCTGATAGATAGTCTTATTTCGCTGCAGCGTCACTATCAAAGGGAACCGTACTAGTCGTAAAGCAGCAGTGTGAGCACTACTATGTTTGAAGGTTTTCGTCAGACAGACTACATTGGACAGGAGGTGTTGCAACTTAATCCCATTAGTAGGAACCTATCCATGTCCGACCTCAGACAGGACTTCAGCTTACTTTTATGTTATATTTGGTCGTTTAAAATAACTTATTGCGTATAAACTATTAAACTATGCCCAGTTTGCACGACTCGGTGATTATCCGGTAAGTGAACCGTTCGGCGTCGACATGATTCGGAGAACTTAATTTACCTGCAAGTAGGCGGTGTAGACGTGCTTGGCGGCGCGCAGCAGCAGCTCCGCGACGGCGATGGCGTGCAGGTAGTGCAGCGAGGCGTGCGGGCGCAGCGCGGTGGCCACGCGGCCCAGGTAGCGCACGTTGATGCCGCGCGCGTGCAACGCCTCCGTCAGCCCCGCGCCGTCCATCGGTGCCGACGTGTGCTCCAGACACTCGCGGACCTGCGTATCAAATAAACAATAAAGAAATATTTAATCGAATACGACCATACCTAACGTAGTAAGTACGATTACATAACAAACTTCCGTCCGTGACGTTGTCGCTATGCATGAGTTATCAAAAACACAAGTCCCATTAAATTCACCTCCTTATATCATGGTGCATAGTAAGGGGAGGTCAAGCTGTATGATTAAGTTTTCATGAACAATTCTGTTCAAACCCAGCAAATGTCCTTTTTCAGGATTCAATTATTCGCCATACCTAATTTCGCAAAAATCCGTTCAACAGTTATTGCATAATTAATTAACTAATGTCCACTCACACAAATTTTCTCATTTATATTAGTAGAATTGTTGATCAAAAATCAAATGACCAAACACGTCACTTGTGGTCAATGCATCAGATGTTCATTCATATCAAATCTAAAATAGGACCGAAGTGATAATATCTGACGTCGTATGTGTAAAAATTGCTACTCGTGAAGAATTTGAAAGGCCTCATGTGGCATTGCACTGCTCCTTCTTCTCTTCTTTCTTCGTTCCTGCCTCCTCCTGCCATGATTTTTATAAATAAATAACGTTTCACACTCATAGCCACACAGTAGGTAGCAACCTATGTCGTAGATGCCATGGACACACGCAGAAACAAGCACACAAACACCCAGACTTGGTACAGAAATCTAAATTCATCATTCAAATTTCTGCCCCACTGGGAATCGAAACCAGGACCCTCCGAGCGGCAGACCGCACGTTGACCACGGCGCCATACGGGTCGTCTTATAGCAAGAGAAGAATAATATGTAGGTAAAAACAACAAAATACAACACTCACAAAGGCTGGAATCTGCGTGGTGAGTAAGAATGCAGCAGCTTCCTTCACTAGATGGCGTTGCTTGGCAAGCTGCTCGGGCGAGGCGGCGTGCTTGATACCAGCTGAATACACGTCGGGGTTAAAACGCACGTCGAACTCTGACTCCTTGAGAGACGCCACTGCGCTCGCCGCCGCGGCAACCACTGCACGGGAACGTTCGCCCGCTGCGTTCACATAAAATTAAGCATGTATTAGTGCTTAAATAGGTTTAAGCACAATTCCATGACAAATGTGTTTTTAACAAATTATTGAATTATTGAACTTTGAAGTTTGTATCAAAAAACGGAAAAAGTGAACTCTTCCACACTACACCTCTTAATAAAATTATGAAAAACTGAAATGTCAGAGGGACATACCAAATTTCTTAATTACTTTCTTTATTTCTTCTCATTTCGGTGATGTTTTTTTACTACCACTGTTATGTTAATGTATCAATATGTTATTACTTATTATCGTTAATTAATTTTTAAAAAAAAGCTCGGACCCCATCTGCTGCAAGCATGTTTTACCATTTTGTTTTGCTCAGATAAAACAGTGTAATTTATGATTAAGGCGCGATTGTCAATGGTTTGCATAAAGTACACATTGTATGCATAAAGATAAAGCCACAGTTTTTCATCTTTAACTTTATAGTTACTATTATTAGTATACTTACAATCACTTTCTTGTTTTTCCCCGCTGCAGATTGAATCTGTTATGCTTTCAACAATCTTCTTGGCTACATCTGTATCAATTTCAGAATAATTCTCATTCAAGAGAATCTCCTCTTCTTTATCTTTTTCACCTTTCACGTCCTCTTTACTAGCATCTATCTCCTTCTTAGCCTCTTCTTTAACTTCTACTTTAAGCTTAGCATCTGCTTTAGCTTTTCCTTTTTCTTCCTTCTTCTGCTTTTTGTCTTTAACGTCCTTTTCTGGAGTCTTAGTTTCTCGTTTGATCTCTTTAGTTTCAATCTCTTTGGCAACCTCTTTCTTATCATTTTCTTTCTCTTCAATTGCCTTTTGATCCGTACCCTTATTTTGTCGTTTGGCACTTAACTGTTGTAGGTGGAAGGCGGCATATCTAATAAACATGAAGTAACGTGCCCTGAAATCATAGTAGAAAAATCAGTATAACAGATCATTTTACTTCTATTTCTGGCAATACTTACGGTGAAAAAAAAATTACTTACTCAACAAAACTATCAACTAGCTCTTGTCTCAGACAACACAGTTTGTGCTTGTGAATGATTGGAAAACCCATTGATTTGATGTCCTCTCTCAGTTCGTCGTCCTCCACTGAAAAATAAATTAAATAAATAGTTAAATTTTTTACTTCATTAGACAGGTCAAAATTTTCATTTGAATCAAAACTAAACGATGCGACATAAATACAAATTTCATTTGTTATGCTAAGATTTATTAAAAAGTACAAATCGTAACACATTATTGCGATTTTATTATAACTCACATTGCAAAAAGTTGACGTCAGGCGGGAAGGTGCGCAGCAAATCGAGGATGTAATGGCGGCCATCGTTGCCAATGATTCCTTTGCACTCAACACTCGAACATAGTTCGATGGTTTCGCCATTAGCGCTGATCACCGAGTGAGGCATAATCTTCAGCTGCTGACCAGCTTTGCTAAGCTGAATACAAAGTAATAAATTTATTGTTTGGCATTAACTGTCATCATCATCTAATCTATTCTTAAAATACAGTCTAATAATCCTCTAACTTAAAAAGTAGCAACATAATTGTCTCGCTCTAAGACATAAATGTCCATAAATAATAGAGTTTTTATTTTTAGTTTTTTTTAGTTTTTATTTTTATGCAAAAGCCTGACAAACAAACATGCGAAGCCACTTACTGTCGGGTAACCAGCCTAATTGCTACATTTAAAAAATTATAATATTTATATTAAATCTATATCTTCGAATCCCAGCATAAACTTTTTAGTTAATAATAAGACAATTAATTTCTAATACACATATTAATTAACTATCACTTGCTTGAATGAATACATAATCAGGAAATAACCAACATGGTGAACAATGGGTAAATCCCTGTCATCTCTAACAGGAGACCCGTGCTCAGCAATAGGTACAAGGGTTGATTGATGATAATGATATCGTAACGAAATCTAAATTGATAGTCGACTGCCAAACCCACTAACAAGTGTTTGTAGAAATTGAAACCTCTGAGAGTGAAAGTGATAAAAACCTCTGGTTTAGTTAAAAAAAAAACTCACGAGCTCCATATATTTCGGATGCGAAAGCACGGTGGTGCCGAAGTCTATGCTGCCGTAGACGACGCTCTGCTCCTGCTCCTTTTCAAGGATACCGGGGATGATGGACTGCGCGGTGACGCGGTACCCGCGGTAGTCCACCACCACCGTGCCCAGCGTGTGCAGCCCCGCCGTGTCCACCGCGCTGTACACGCGCACGCCTTGCAGGTCGTTGCGCTGCACGACACGACAACCAATCAATCACTACACCACAAACAATATAATGGCGTATTCCACAATCGAAAAAGTTACTAGCACACATACTCATTATCCGCGAAACGAGGGCAATGTTTTTTTTCACTCTCCTATAAACTTTGTTATTATAAATAATTAATTTATGCACTGGAACAATTGTTGCTTATACGACTGTGCAATTTCTACGATTCGTTTAAATTTAACCATTAGTAGGCAAAACGATGTTTATTTTAATTAATGCTTTCTCATTTAGGCTTCAATAATAGAATCATTCTATCGAATGAAAAACAGAATCAGGATCATATGTTAGTTACTTTGACACTAACAAATTGTCAGCTGGTCTAATTTTCGTTAACAGA
>DWKW01002783.1:0-10647 GCA_018250115.1 Doberes anticus
TGGAGTATACATAAATAAGAACACAAATACCCAGACCAGGAACAAAAATTCAAAATCATCATTCTTATTTCTGCTCCACTGCGAATTGAATCCAGAACACTTTGAAAGGCAGACCGGCATGTTGCACTACACTCACTGGCCATGGTGAATTTTGTTTTTTTTGGAAATTAATTTATAGTCCCTAATTTTTAGATACAAAAGGACGTGCCGTTGAAGCCGGTATACGTACGTTAAAGTAGATCCGTAGGTACTCATAGTACTTCCGAAGGAGGTGCCTCCGAAATATTTATTTATCAAAGCCATGTATTTGCAAATCAGAATGTTATCCTGGGTTCGATTCCCAGCGGGGCGGAAATTTTAATGATAAATTTTGATTTCTGTACATAGTCTGGATATTTGTCTGGTTGTTTCTGTCTGTGTCCATGGCAACAACGACACAGGGAGTCATAATGTGAGGCTATGAGTGTCAAACGTTGTTTATTTATTATTCATTGTATGGATCATATAACATGTGATACTATTTTAACTGGAAACTGGATCGCGGCGAAGGCGAGCCATCCACATGCCACCATCTAAGACTCTACCACCATAGATAAAATTTATAGTGATAGTTCTGGTATAAATAAAATGTGTCTAAGGTATGTAAGTGATATGATAGTAGATGATAGACGACATAGTAACATAGAAGACACGTCCATAAATAATAAATAATAATAAATAAATAAAAATATAAGCGATAACGATCGACATTTAAAATATGCGTCAATGGTTATAAAAGCTCAGTTTGGATTCTTTGGGGCAATAACCTTTGATGCTGACGGATCATCGATTTATTTAAAAGATGCGATATGCTACGTTAAAAAATCGTTTATTGAACCCTTGAACCTATATGTTTCTTTGTCATCATATAATTATGAAAAACAAAAGTTCCTACATTCTATCTATAATAGACTGATTATAATTGACTGGCGAAGCGAGTGATAGTCTATTGATTAAAAATCTCGATCCCGCTATGGTGGGTCGAGGTTCAAATCCCGGCACGGACCTCTATTTCTCGAAATATAATCTATTCTAAATATTCGAATTTATGTGTATGTTAATTATCACTCCCTTTAATTGTGAAGGAAAACATCGCGAGGAAACTGAAAGTGTGAGAGTCGTCTATATCGTTCTCAAAGGCATACGAAGTCCGCCAATCCGCACTTGGCCAGCGTTGTGGTCTATGGCCTAAACTCTCTCATTTCCGAGAAAAGGCCCGTGGCCAGCAGTGGGATAATAATGGGTTGATGATATATAATGGACTGGTTTAGTAGATACCATATACTCTACTCAATCTTTTTGATACATAATAAAAAACTTAGTTTTATGTTAGTAATGACGTACGTAGCAGATTGTATGTAAATTTTCCTATTGATAGAAATAATAAATATGTATTACATAACCAAAAAAATCTAAAGTCGATTGGGATACGAAAATGGCGAAACGGTTTATCGTTGTTTGTTTGTACACATCCAGCATCCCTTTTATAATTATATACGTACTTAATGGTTTTAATAGCTTGGTACATTTTATTTTTGTTGAATTACGCAAAACAAATCACTGCATCCTATAATTATAATATCATGTCTTTAAATTATTAGTGTCCCACTATTGGGCGCGGGTCTCCTCTCAGCGATAAGAGGGTTAAGGCCATAGTCCACCTAGCCGGCCAAATGCGGGTTGGCGGACTTCACATGCCTTTGAGAACATTATAAAGTACTCTCAGGAGTGCAGGTTTCCTCACGATGTTTTCCTTCACTGTTAAAGCTAGTGATATATTTTTATATTTAATATAAGTGAGTGATAGACAAAGTGACAAGAGTTAAGAATCCCGACCTCCCGCTTCAGTGGATCGGGCTTGAAATCTCGGCACGCAATTCAAATTTTTATAAATTATCATATTTAATTGTTTAATTATAAGCGTATTATAAAAAAAATATAAAAGCATACATATAGTTTATACTATATATAAGGTTATCCTCATAATAAGAAACGACGGATCTGAAGCTCGGGTTGAATTTCAAATTTCAGACAAGCATCTAAACGAAACTTATTCATCAGTTAGTTACTTATACGATCTGATTGTTATATACTTACTTATTAACTGATAATTTTTAACTATTCGCCAATTGGGACGAATAAATTGTTTAACCCAGTTTTAATAAGATACAAAAAATTGGACACCGTCGTATTACATCGTCACAAAGAATTCAAGGAAAGTTTATAAATATATTAATTAATCATCTTATACGACATATCCATCAGACTCTCGCCTTTATTATGATCATACATCATTATCCGAACATATGCATTAAATCTATTAGTAAAATTTAACGGACTCTTACCATATTGAGTATCGCCATGTCGCCTCTTTAAATCTAATTTAGTCTAGGAAGCACGGATCTTCTTATTAGTTTTGTATCGGACTACGAACGAACTTGTCGTACCCTAAAATAGTAACGAGTTTGAAAACTGCGCTCGCGCGCGCAGCTGGACGCGAACTGAGCTGAGCGATGAACTTTGTGTGAAGTTGCGCCGGCGCCGGCCGCGGTGCACGCAGGGTGAACGAATGCGCCTGTTTTATGTTTATTATGCCCCACTGACGTGAGCTTGAGCGACGTTCCGTAGGGTTAAGTGGGGCCACATTTTCGGACAGTCCGTCACTCGAAATGCTGCAGCTATCGCTTTATATTAATAACCGCCGGCATCTGTTTATCGGATATCGGCACCAGAATATCCCTAATAAATTATCTGGTCCAATCTGAACGCAAACATCATAATTCAGAGTGAAAAGAGTAAGGACGTTGATCCTTTGATTTCGGTTAAGTTAATACTAAAGATAATAGCGGGCGCCTGTCGCTATCACCAATGGCACATTCGTATCTTTCTGTTCGTGATTAAAATTCCATGTTCCACAATAACTATTATAAATCTAACGGCGTATGCATAGCTTAAGTGTTACCTACTTATCAATAATAACCCATAACTGTCCCATACATACATACTGGGTACGGGTTTCCTTTCAGCGAAGTGAGTTAACATGAACTATTGAATAGTCCGAGTGCGGGTTTGCGGACTTCAAATGCCTTTGAGAACATTGTGAAGAACTCTTAGGCATGCGAGATTCTTCATTGTGTTTTCCTTCACTGTTAAAGCAAGTGATAATCAATTTTTATTACGCACATAATTTTACACTCACTACGCTATTACTTTCATGTTGCAATATTATCTTCGGTTCAACGTTAAGTATAAATGTTATCCAAAGTTTATCTTTCATTACTACTCATGACTTCTTTCTACATCAAAAAGAGGGACACACAATTCGACACGAATTTTCATTTTATTACTATTACGGCATACCTTAGTTACTTATGAATCAATAAAAAAAAATTGGAAGGATACACATTCACTAGTAAACGTTATCAATAATTCGTGAAATAATGCTATTCACATCATCATCGACGTTACTTTCCCACTACTGGGCACTCCTCTCAGAGATCAGAAGATTTAAACCATACTTAGTCGCCACTCGCCGCCCGCCAGGTGCGGACCGAATTACTTGTGCCTTTGAGAAAATTATGAAGAACTGTCAAGTATCCAGGTTTTCTCACTTCTTCTTTTACCGTTCAAGTGGTAATAAAGTTATAATACGCACATTATTTAGAAATAATTATGAACATTTTCGAAAAATTACAGGAGTTCCGGGGTTCCAACTTCAACCCTCCGGAGCAGGAAGTCGAGGTCCTTAATCGCAAGGCTATCGCTCAATTTTTCATTATCACTCTATCTAATACCTTAAAACGAGCAATTCTTGTGTATGTAATCTCGCAAACGGCTCCAACGATTTTCATGAAATTTGGTATTTGGTATTTTCATTTTTAGAAAACGTCGTTTTATCAGTGTTTTCAGTCAATCAAAAACTGCTATAGTATCATTACATAAACGGAAAAATATGACTCTTCCCGACATGTATTGGCGAGTAGTAATACTATTTTTGTTTTTTATTGTGATCAACTACGCGCTTTACCGACACTGCAACACTAAAACTACTGCAGTAGATGGCGTTGTTAAGCAACACTAAGCCACTGAGAAAATAAATTATAATTGATTAAAAATATTATAAATTGATAATTAATAATAAACTGATAAAATATGTATGTATATGTATCTTTTTTAACTCACGTGTTCACTTAAAAATGCCTAAAAGATCTTTGAAAACAAAAACGCTCATAAATAATGTAACTTCACGAAGCCGCGAAATACCGAGAAAAGCTAGGTAATCCAGGTACTTTATATAAATCTGACACAATAAATAAAAAGTATTACAACTTACTACAAAATAATAACCGAGAGTTAGGTAATTTTTTTATAAATAAATATATTATTATCAACATTCAATTAAAAATTATAATGATATTATCTAAAATATTCCACATTAAACTTAATAAAAAATAAAATTCATTTATTTTTGTCGATTGTAGCCTTAAAAAAAATCCTGTTTTATCAAACTTTAACATTTCGATGCACTATTCGTTTATGCCTGCTGACGCATCCGGCCGTCCGGAAGGTCTTGCCGCACTCCTCGCACGAGAAAGGTCTCTCGTCTGTGTGAATTCTGTTGTGTACTCTCAATATATCCATCGTGTTGAACCGTTTCCCGCAAGTATCACACTCGAACTTCCTCTCATTCGCGTGGTAGACGAAGTGCTTCCGATATTGTGCCATCACGTGGAACGTCTTCCCGCAGACCTCGCAAGTCTTCTTCGGTGTTGGATCGTGAACCGCCTTGTGTATGAGCAGTCCGCTCCGGAACTTGAACTTCTTGTCGCACACGTTGCAAGCGTGCTCTTTGCTGTTCGAGTGCATATCCAAGTGGCTGACGAGGTTCTTGGTGTACTTCCCGCAAACTTCGCACACCTTCCAGTAGTCGTACTTTAATTTGCGCACTTTCTTCTTCCTCTTGATCATCTTTTCTTTTTTCACGGCTGGCTTCCTGTCCTGCTTGGGTTCAGCATCGCTCGGTGGATCGTCGAAATTACTATCAGTTGGATCAAAATTGGGTTTTTCGTCGTTTGAGTCAGCATGGACGTTTGTATCCACTTGATTTTCAGTTTTGATTTTGTGTTCTATTTCAGCGCTTCGAAACTTATTATCTGTTTCTTGACATTTTCGTCTGAATTTGTAAGCGCTTTCTAATTCTCGAGCACAACTTTGACATATCTGTGGCGGCAGTCTATCAGTTACATCCACCTAAAATTATGATGAGACATTTTTAAATCGATAGTGTTAGTATATTTACGACACGAACATAAATCATTAAATGAACATACCTCTACACCACCAACAACTTTAAGTTTCTCAGCTAAATTAACACCATCATGTGTATCGTTGAAAATATTCAGACTTCCGTCCTCATTGGCGCATGTTCTGCAGTGATTCATATCAGAAAACTCTACTTTAGGCCTCACTACTTGTAGTTTTTGTTTCAAATCTGTTAACTTCATGTCTTCCTCCACTTCATCATCACTAGCCCTGCAGTCGTCGTCGATATTTTCATATATCGTGTGGTCCCGTTTCTGTTTTTTGAGTGGTTTTGTTATTTTACTACTGTGTAGTTCTATGTAGGCTGCCATAGCTTCATAGAACGGCCATTGTTCACTCAGTATGCCCTTATCCGCAAATTTTCGTTTCCACTGCAACAGAATATGGCGCTAGAGTTTTATGTCAATGCTGTGTTTAGGTTTGATGGACGTGGGCAGGCAGAAGACACTAGACCGGAGGCATTCCAAATTAGTCCTCAGGAGTAGCAACTCATCCACGTATGACCACAGATAGGATTTTTTTCGGTTTTATTTGAACAACATGTGGATGTCTATGGGCTGTAGTGACGACTGAACATCAGGTGGCTAGCATATTAAAATAAAATTAAAAACTGTCTAGGCAGCTGTTATTAATCAAAATTAGTTAAAGTAATTATGATATCGTAAATGTTACCCTGTAAGTTTTTAACATGTGTGCCCACACTTCTGGTAATTCCAATAAGCTGTGATCCACTGGCAAACCCTTTGTTCGCAACTGCTTTTCGACTTCTCTGGGGGAGAAAATACAAATCACTAATCAATCTCGCGTAAGAATTCAGAAGTATATGTTTACAAGGTAAAGCTTCTAATTTACCGCCATCCGTTTGTGTGGTCCTTCATGTCGCACCTGAAAAGATTTTCGCAATCACTTCGAATGCTTATTAAATAAGAGATCCATTCTTCTTTCCCTGTTAAAAGTAACAATATTGAGTTGAATAAAGAATCATAAAAATAAAAAACAAGAAAACCGTTAAATCAAATTAATACTTACAGCCTATCGTAGGGTTCAAACTGAGGTTGCCCTCCCCTAAGTACAGCTCAAATAGATTATGATACACCCACATTTTATTGTTTGTTGCTTTCGCCTTTTGATACTCCTGTATGAAGAAAAAAATATATCATCACCAGCAACCCATTATTGCACCACTGGTACCAGCAGCAATAATCTCCTCTCGGATGAGAATGTTTAGGCCATAGTCTTCCACGCTTGCAAAGTGCGGATTGCGGACTTCGCATGCCCTTTGAGAACATTATGGAGAATTTTGATGGTGGTAGAGTCTTATGTCGAAGGCTCGCCTGCGGCGGCAACACCGCTGTACCTATTTCTGCTGTAAGCAGCAGTGTGAGAACTGCCGTATTTCGGTTTGAAGGGTGTAGTTAGGCAGACGACAAAGATATTTTTGAAAATAGAATATCGAATACACGGAAAGCTCAAGCCGAACAATAATATCAAAGAATACGAAGAAACAAACCTGTTACAATAATTTCTATATTCCCGATTAATTTGTGTTCACGACTGTGTCCGCGTGGATTTAGAATAATAAAAATTGATACTTATTGCTCAACTTTAATTCTCATAAAGTGTATGTAAGGGTAGTTTTTAATAAACGCTTCCATTAATTTTCAATGGATAGAAAAACAAAACTTCTAAAAAATAGCATTCTTTTTACTTTGGATAGGTCAAAGTAAAAAGAATACTATTTTCTATTTTGGTGACTACACGTCAAAAATCCATAAACTAATAAAAAAGCAGTTCTAGTTACTCTTTAATTTTATTACTTACGGATATTCCAGTGGTTGTTAAACACAAATTACCTATCTACCTACCTATTACGATATACAAAAAATAAACTTACACTGAACGTCGACGCCCATTTCCGGCAAATATCTCTTCCTGTTAGCGAGTTGGGGAATCCATACTCCTCGCGCATGATAGCCAGTAGATCGCTGTTACGAGAGTGAACATAAACTATTTTAATTATATTATAATAGAAACGTATACGAATGGAAACTTGATATGATATTAGTTAAATACTCACTTCCACGCCCACTTGCGCTCTCTGAACAACCAGTCGTTCTGTAATCGGATTTGTATGAACGACTCCGTTATGTCTTTCGACCCTGTAAATGAATCATGCGTTTTCAGGAACTATACTTCCATACTAATTAGGATATACAATTTTAAACGTGGTTCGTTTACTTGTACGTTAATTATTGAGTTAGGGTATTCTTATGTTTCCACGAAAACTTAATTTTGAGTGCTTAATAGTGTGAATATGTACAAATTACTACGTGTATATCGGAAAATGTGCCTTTTAGTATTTGTTATAATAAGAGTGAAACGAAGGTATATTTCGCAAGGTTTCTTATTTGAGCCATAGACGTAAAAAAGTGTGTATGGTGCCGTTAAAGCAGGTAAAATAAAGTGAACATACAAACGTCTTGTGTTACTCATAAAAAGCGCTGTAGCCAATTAAATGAAAGCATTTCGACCATGGTTATGACTGTATTCTCTGAACTCTCTTTACCTTCCCTACACGGAATAATATTACAAAAATAGTTATCCAAACAAATACATAGAGTCGTCATTTCTAAAAAACCTAACCCTCAAGAAGTTTCTGCACACAAATAATTTGTTTTTTAGATTTTTTGTCTGTTTGTTCGCCAATCACGGACAAAGTACTAAGAAATTTTACTTTAATTTTCAGTCATCAAACGATAAAATAGTAATTAAGTTTCCAAATCCAGATACCATATTTATTACATTCTATTGACACTAAAGTACGAAATATGTATTTGACTAGAGTATTTTTTTTAAAATGTATTTACAGAATAGCAAACGAGCAAGCAAGCCACCTGACGTAAAGTGGTATCTGCAACCCATGGACATCCACATCTGAGGTTGTATGTGGAAGCGTTGCTACTCCTGAGGACTAAGTTGGAATGCCTCCGTCCAGTATCTTCTGCTTAACCACACCCTTCAAATAGAAACACGGCAGGTCTCACACTGCTGCATTACGGCAGATATAGGTGTAGCGGTGGTGCCGCCACAGGCGAGCCTTCGACATAAGGCTCTACCATCAACTGGTAAAAAACGCAAAAATACTCCAAAATTTTAATAACATACTGACGTAAGAAATATGAAAAGAAACTATTAGATCAAATTGACCTATCTTCAATGTGTATAAAGCCCGTAACGTTGTCAACAGAACTACGTACAAACAACACACATTTCGTTAAGAGACTTTTAGCATAAGCGTGCGAATAAAATGCAATCTTTCAAGTAAGTGGGCTGCAAACAAGTACAATCATTATGTAAACTTGTTAGGTTAATGCCTTGCCTCATAACTTAAGACGTATTTGTGTGTCTTACTCTGTCTTATCTGTGTTATGTGCCCGTATTATAGCATTGTTTAAGCTTTATTTAACGTTTGATAAAACATGGATTGTAATAGTGGGCTACTATAGCGTCATTTGTGTGTCAGTAGTAAGTACTGCTCCAGATGAAGGTAGTGAAATACAGAAGGATCAATCCATTCCTGTCCCATTGCTGGGCACTGTTGACCTATACTAATGTAGGGGTTGTTGCCCTTGATCACTATAATGCACTACACTGCTCTAGTAAGGGTTCATTTATTTAGTATTCACCAACATAATACGCACGCTATAGAGCAAGAAAAGCAGGTAAATGCGGAAAAAGATAAATTAATCTTAGTACAGCTACAGATGAAGCCTGCTTGATTATAGCGAGCAATACTGTTAAGATTCGAAGAGAAAACAGACACTGGAATTGGTATTCACGGCATATATACTACGATTATTATCGCCTTGGAGTTCCCGGTAAATAATAGTGAATATTAATAATTGATTTTAAATTAGATTTAGCTAATTTTATGGTGGTAGAGCGGCAGCACCTATTTCTGCACTAAAACAGCAGTATGAGAACGGTTTTTCAGAAGAATTGTGCTTCGGTTTGAAGGGTGTGGTTAGGCAGAAGATATTGGACAGGAGACATTCCCACTTAGTCCTCAGGAATAGCAACAGACCCACATACGACCGCAGATAGGACATCCATCCTAGTTGTGGTTTGGTGTGGATGTCCATGGGCTGCAGTGACCACTTAACATCAGAAGGGGTTTGTGCTTGTATGCTGTTCTGGTAGCATATATAAAAATAAATACTAATTCAATAATATTAATTAGTTATACTACTTCTAATTTAGTAAACTGTGAAAGTCCAGAACTATAATTTTGGAAACAACATTTAAAAAAAGAGACCACCATTAGTTCAATTTAATAAGTAATAATTTGACGGACTTCACATGCCTGTAAAAAATTATGAAGAAATTTTTACGCATCCGGGTTTCACCACGAAGTTTTTCCGCACCTCAAATCAAGCGACATTTCGTTTCTAATACGCACATAGCTTCGAAAAATTTTGGTGCACACTGGGATTCGTGCCCGGACCCACCAGAGCGGTAGGAAGATGTCGAACCACTAGACTATCAGTTCTAATGATATTCTGTTTAACTATGTCTGAAATGTACATACACTGGAACTCGTCGGCTTCGTCGTCTCTCGTCTCATTGTGTTTGTTTAGATAGTTCTTACTGGATTTCCTTTCTCTGCTGATGTAATTATTGCCCGAATCAGATTCAAATTTCGATAGGTAATCTGGTTCGAACTTCTTGAAGTAATTTGTCATCGATTCGTATAAAGGCCATTCTGTGAGTTCCGCGCCCTTTTTGAGCTTCAAGCGATGTTTTCTCTACGAATAATATGAATAAATGTCAATTACTTATGTATTATCTTATCTTTTTTATAGTTAACATTTAATATGCAACAAATTAACTAGGATTAATAGTATGCGGCAGGCACCGTCCATAATCTAATGTCGAAGAACGAACATGAAAGGGGCGAGACGCTGTACCATTTCTGCCGTAAAGCAGCAGTGTAAGCTGTGTTCTGGTTTGGAAGGTTAGTTAACCTACACAAGACAACAGGCATTTCAGTTAGTCATTTAGTTTCAGGAGTAGCAACACATTTGCTTTTCGGTCCTATTTGAAGATTGATGTTGTGGCGCGTAACTTTAACCACAGTAATTAATTTAATAATAAATAAGATAAAGAATAATTAATACTATAACAATAATAATGAATAGAATCAGAGTAAGGAAATAAACTATTTTATTATAGAATAGCTTTGTAATATATTTTTAAACTTACATTAAATGTCATTCTTATGTGCTG
>DWKW01002784.1:0-10646 GCA_018250115.1 Doberes anticus
AGGGTTTAGTTAGCCAGAGTACACTGGACAGGAGTCATTCCAACTTCGTCCTCAGTAGCAGCAACGCATTCACATAAAACCTCTAATAGGACTTCCGTCCTATTTGTGGTTTGATAGGGATGTCGATGGGCTGCAGTAACCACTTAACATTAGGTGGCCTGCATGCTCGTTAGCTATTCTGTTAATATAAAAAAAACACACACATATATTAAAGAACGACAATAAAGTATACGTCCACGTGATGGTAAGTGTTGACCGTCGCCTATGGACATTTATACCAAAGGAGTCTTGAAGGAATCTTTTAATTCCTCTGTTAATAAAGTATTTTTTCCAGAAAAACTTGTCAATTTTGTTAAAAAATGCAAAACGTATTGTATTCCTTTGTATCGAAATAACCAGTTTTACGTAGCAACATTTTGTGTGTGTGTAAAAACATGTTTGTACATCCTTAGCTTAACCAAAAGTTGTTCAAATTTGCAGGTGCTCTTGGAGTATCCTCTAAACCATGTTTCCTAATGGTATGCTTATCTATTCTAATGAGTGAGATTTACTTTATTATCTCGTAGCCTGCAGTAACAAGAATTTGCGGGAAACTGCATAGTCGTAACATTTTCTAATAGGGCTAGGCATGTATGCGGTACGTACAAGTTAGTTTCAGTCCCCATGCATTAGATAATTTTGAATTTTGTAGTTTTTTTAAGTTTTTCGTTAACGCTTCTTACATTAAATTACATGACGTATTTTACGATAGTTGAAACTGCTGTTGAATTGATCTTTGTAGCCTAAGAAATACATATTTGCAGGCATTTAAAATCTTTTTAGAATACCAAAATAAAAAAATAAAAATTTGATGTAAGTAATGAGCTAGTTTCTGGATAGATAGTGGCGCGTGCCAGCTAGCTGTTATTTTCATTCATTCAATCGCTAGCAGGACTACGTATTTTACATAGCAAGCAACGCTATCCATTTACCGAGAGACTGCAATAAAATTTGTCACTTTGACAGATCTTTAAGAAGTTTATTTGACAGATCATCAAAATCATCAACCAATTCTCACTGCTCTCCTGCACGGATCTCCCCTTATAGATGAATGGGGCGTAGGCCCTTGTCCACCCTATTGAAAAGATAATATATATATTGTGAACTTTTTGGAGAACTCTTAAGCATGCAGGTTTCTTGGCTATGTTTTCTTTCACCGTCTAAGCAGTCTATAGTTAATTTTGCAATACGCGCATAAATTAAGAAAATTAGAGGTGCGTGCCGGGATTCGGACCCCGAATCAACTCGCCTCACCTCAGCGGGGCGGAAGGCCGAGATTCTTACCCACTAGACTATTACTCACTTGAACATATTCTCTTTAATATAGTTAACTTTTAAAGCAAAACGAACTGGGTTAACTGATAGATAATAATTCCGCTCTTGTGTGAAAAGGGTGTTAATAAATAAATTAGCAGTTTTTTAGTTTTTTTCGAAAATGAATTAAAGTATTTCATAATCGACTTTTAACACAAAAGAATCATAGCGGTTTTTAATATTAACCTATTGGATTTAGCAAATCTCGACAATTTTCGCATAAAGTTATACTATTGGTTATTTTTGCAACCACTTCATCTCTTCCGGAATATGTATAAGGGATAAAGACGAGACGATAACAGTATTTCCCAAGAGATTTCGATCAAAGTTGGTGCGTATTTATAAGATATTATCCGCGGGAAGTTGGGAAACAGATCTATCAAGATATTATACTTATAAAGGACTGGTTACTGTATCTGTTGAATATTTTTCTTTCCCATTGAATACTTATGACGTTAATATTAGTTTGTGTTTTATTCAGGTAAATCGGTACCTGACAGATATTTCGAAGGAATCAAATCAGTTTTTTATTACCTTTATCATATTACTAATTTAATCCAAACAAATTTGAATTTAACAAGATATTATGTGTAAAAGACATAAATTGACATCTACCTATTGTACCTATTTTATAATTATTTTTGGTACAATTGTACCTATTAAATTTTAAATAGTTATTCCACAGCAGACCTTATTTATATTCATAACTTTTTAATATAACGTTGCGGAGCATGGGTCAGGTCTCCTCTCAGGTATAAGATAACTTTGACCACAATCAACCACGAAGGCCAAGTGCGGGTTGGCGAACTTCAGATATCTTTCAGAAAATTTCGGAGCGAGAGACCGACTTTAAACCACGAGGCCCTGTTTAAACAAATTAGTGAAAATATCGATTTGAATTGTAATTTTAATTTATTTTAATTTTATATTTGTAGCATATTCGTGGGTACAGTTAGCAATTTCATACTGGTTACAAAATGTGTCTACAGGTCAAAGTTGGAACAAAATATTTTTCATTAAAACTGCTCGAGCTTCCAGTTTTAAAAACTATAGTTTGGGAAACATAAAGCCGCATATGTGTTAATTTTTGGCATACGCCAGTTTATTTCGGAAAATTTGGCTCGCACGTTTTATAAAAAGATAGGTGGCCGAGTATTTTGATTGCAATTCATATCGACATTTTGTGGAAGTACAAGTACGATACAAGTAAATGGGTAGTATTAACGATACAAAAGTATGTGATAGTCTAGTCTGGGTTTTTTTTTATGTTAATAAAATAGAAAACGAGCATGCAGGCCACCTGATATTTAGTGTTCACTGCAGTCCATGGACATCTAAATCATACCTCAACTGTGACGAAAGTCCTATCTGAGGGCGTCTGTGGATTCGTTGCTACTCATGAGGACTAAGTTGGAATGCCTCTTTTCTGGTGTGAATACATTAGGCAGAATTGCCAAACCACACCCTTCAAACCGAAACACTGCAATTCTCATAATGCTTTACGGCAGAAATAGGTGCTGCGGTGGTGCCTCCTTAGGCGAGACCTTCTTTCCCGAGCTCGTATGACCACTACAGGTTTGCCCAACAGTGTTTTAACGGTGATTTCTTAATCAAGGTCTCTTTTAATATAACAGAAAAATAACGCTTCATACTCATACTTCATACTCTGTGTGTGGTAGAGCTGGGATTTTTGAGACTTCCAGCAGTGGACTTCTAAAGGCTGACAGATTGATGGATTCTTAGAGTCGCAACCATCCTAGCAATCAGAGCCACAACTCGAAACGCTTACTACTTGATTATTATTTCTTTGCTTTGCCCACATATAAACAAAAAGACACGTATGAAAATGCCCTGCTCGCTCAATAGCTCGTTACTAAGCAATTTATTCATGTACCTCAAACGGTTTACCCAACGAAATACCTCAAACTATAAAAGTAAGTAAGTTTAGTTTAAACCTTAGTAATTTACTGTCTTCTAAACTTTATAATACTTATAAATAGGTTACAACTAAATCGCAGGAAAAATCTAGTACCTTTTAAATATAAATTATCCGCCAACTCATTAAATGGTAGCTTTCAGGGTTAAACCTAGCGTCTGCTGTCTCCCTATATCTACATTTTCTCGTTTATCCACCACAGAATCTGAGTATTTCATAAGTTTTCATGAGCTTCTTGTTTTCATATTTGCTGTCTGTGAAAACTTGGGGCCAGATATGAATAACGTTACTGTTTGTCCTTGTGGATGAGATCTTTCGCAAAATATCTGATGGCATTTCTAAATTCTTGTATAAACTTTCTTACTCAGTGTTACTATAATCGTAACTACTATTACAGAATGAATAAAGTTTTGTTTGTGTGTAAAAATGTGATATCATTCACACAAAACTTTAGCAATGTAATATATTTTGGTTTTCAGATTGCTTAGACTATATTGTTTACATCTCGTGTTACAATAAAACTTTGTCAATCATCATTTACAGGCGCAATGTGTTGCCAAGCGTCTACTGATGAGTTCTTTGTGACATAGCATTTACAAAACAAATGTAACTTTCTTTTTCACGACATCAAGACTTTGTGTCTTATGGTGTAGTGAATACATTTTTCTTTTATTAAAGTGAGACTATTTTTACGTCAACTCAATGTTTATATAATGGTTAAATACAATTTTCGTTAAAGAAAAAACGTAGAAAAATAATTGTAACTGAAGCTGAAGAGTATGTGGGTTAAAGAAACTTATATAAACTTAGTTTCTCAAACTTAATACTCCACATACCCCTATTAGATTTTCAAGGCCACGGCGTACCCCTTTAAACATACCGTTCTGTATTTTATTAAAAAAGAAATACAAAAGAGCAATAGACAGGTAGGTATGTCACGCTTGTGCTCGTACCAGCTAGCTAAGTTGCCGCCATTACGTTAATTTTATCGCGTACCCCCCTGTGCCTCAATGGCGTACCCCCAGTGGTTCGCGTGCACCAACTTTGAGAAATGCTGCATAAGACAGTAATGGGTTGATCATGTATAAGACGGTGCATACTACAGATAGGTTATATGTATATATATATATATATATATATGTTATATATATATGCTTTACGACGGAAAGCAGCAGCGGGAGCCTTCGATGTAAGACACTACCACCAACAAAGGTAAAGCTGTATCACTTCTTTTGTGCTGTTCCTGTCCGAACATAATGCAGTGTTTAAGATACATTTACTGCACTTACACTATGAAAGTCCTATTTATATGTGTTAATCAGTTTTTACGTGTGTGGCGAAAAAGAGACGAAATTTAACGAACATGCAAATATACTAACAGGATATTTTTTTTGTGTTCAAAAATTCATCATGTACATTTTGTAAAATATTTTTAATGTACGGAAATGGACCTACTAATAATTTATAATACATAATATAGATAGACTTTGTACATGAGAATCATATATAACTAACGAACGTTACTGCATTTTATACTATACTCGAGAGAGAAATACAGCACTAAAAAGTGAATACCAGCAAAGCTAGTTAATTTAATTGGACTTATGCTTTAGTACTTATTAACACGAATAGGTGAGTGAACTTGACAGGTGGCATTCGAACTTAGTCCTCAGGAGTAGCAACGCGTAGACTTACGACCTCATATAAGGTCTTCGGACCTATTGTTTGGTTTTTCCTTCCTAAACATAATGACGCAGAATTAACTTCATACAATAAACCATCCGAAGTCAAACCGAATGAAACTGCTAGTTTAATAGTAAAACATAACGAGTCTAACGTATCCATAAAACACTCTCGTGTATCAAGCCGTATCCCATCCTATTAACCACTTCTGGCAAGAACCGCCGCGTACGATGTAAATAAGATAAAACCGTTTAAGTAAGAGTTAGTTACGCTCCGTGGGTTTCGTTCGTAGTTTATTTTTATTGCTGTACTACTTTACATAATTCGTTTCCCAAAATGTTTTATCTCTTGAGGATTATCTCCTTTGGCACGTCGGTAATATTAAGGCTTTATAGTTGAGCGATGAAAAGTGAACGATAACCTAGTGGTTAGAATCTTGAACTCCAGCTCCGGTAGCTCAGGGTTCGTAGCCCGGACGCACCTCTAATTTATCGAAATTATGATTTATAATTATTGTTAAATTAGGTGCAAAATTATTAGAAATTAATCATTACTCGCTTTAATGGTGAAAGAAAATATCTTGAGAAAACTTGAATGCTTGAGAGTTCCCCAAAATTTTCTTAAATGCATATAAAGTCAGCCAATCCACACTTGGCCAGCGTTGTGGACTGTGGCCTAAAACTCTCTCATCTCTAAGAGAAGAGCCGTGCACAACAGTGCGTCAATAATGGGTATGATGAATGATGATATGAACGATGAGTTAAAGCTAAGCTAACAGTCAAACTATTTCGACTTTAGAATGATTCATGCGGTTCATCAATACACATTTGTGTACCATAGGGAAATATCGTCTTGCTTCCCTCGTAAGTAAAGTGTGATACCAGCAGTTGGATACATTTAAAAACATTGTTACATAACACTCGTGTTGCTCAGGTATTTTATTCGTACATGAGACTAAACGTAATCCAATTTACAAAGAAAATAAGGTTCCATAAAAAGAAAACATTGGAGGTTAACACGTCCTATTCCGTTTATATATTCGCTCACATACTCCAACACTGGACCCACATTGTGCGTACCTGCGGACAGTCTGATTCTTACCAACGTTTTGATAAAGATGAAAAATTGTTTTTTCCAGCTTAAAGGGCTTCTTCGGACGATTAATCTTTCCGCAAACCTATTGTTGATCTCAGCGGGTGGAACTTTTGTGTCTGAACTCCAGCCGAGATCAAAAGGTTGTGATGCTCTAGACGACTATAATTTGTATATGTTGTAACAGATTTATACGCTCTTTTTCCACTGCTGGTATTTTTTGGTTATGGGTACAAAATTATTTTTCCTTAGAAGACCAGGCATTTCTACAAACAAGAACACATAGTATTTGTAGGGAGGCACTAGGATAGATAGCTACATTGTCGAATGCTGCTCTTGTGGCTTGTTAAGTGCAGTTGCTTGCAGCCAGAACAAACTGCCTTCGTTCCTGGAGTCGTAGTCATCCTAACGGACAAAGTCATTACTATAAGAGACATAAGGAACGACGTCTTTGGTTTGGGGTCTGTTAGGTTATTCGGCTCGATACCGTGTTGTCCAGTCAACAAGCAATTGAGCTTATTGACCTGGCAAGCTTAGCTTAAGCTTAAGCTTATTGACCTGGTAAGCTTAACTTAAGCTTAAGCTTATTGACCTGGTAAACTTAGCTTAAGTTTAAGCTTAAAAAATAGACACATCTAAAACAAAAACCACCCAGTGATAATTTTGTAACGAAGTCAGTAACGATCCCATTCACTAAATTTTACAAGGTAAGACAGTTTCAATACAAGAGCAAAACGTCCGCAACATTTGTGGAATCCGAACAATTGTACAAATGAAGGGAAGATTAATGTGATACGACCGCTATATATTTGTGTACGGACGTTTTAGCAAGATTCGCACATCGAATTTTATTTATAGGTCCAATAAATGACACACGATTGCGGTGTTTCGTTGCTTTCGCAATTTATGTGCATCTGAAATGATGAATTGCAAACGTCATGTCTACCTGTTGAATTTCAAATGTTAGGCTTTGATTTACAAATTCGTAATTCGGTGTTTAAATGGTAGAGAAAGCGATGATTATCCGGACAAAATATACCATGCTTGATAATAGATATGAAAATTGTTAATATTTGGAGAGTTGTTAAACGACACTAGAGAAGTGGCGTTAAAGTCTAGTTGTCAGGAGTAACAACGCATCGATATACAACTTATACATATGACTTTGGTGTCAAGTTTCATGTCATCTACCCTCACAATATAAATATATGTAAAATTTAGTGCATCATCATCATCAACTCATTATTGCCCAACTGATGGCCACAGGTTTTCTCTCAGAGAAGAAAATGTTAACAACACCACGCTGTCCAAATGCGTGTATTGAAAGCACAAAGTAAACTAATTTATTACAAACTATTGTATAGTATAGTAATTGGGTACTTCAAAGCGAATTGAAAACATTTTCGATGTTTCTACAAACATCTACGTCTACGTCTTATGTCGAAGGTTCGTCAGCGGCGACCACCGCTGTACCTATTTCTGCCGCAAAGCTGGCGTATAAAGGCAGTGCTCCCACCGCTACGTTTCGGGCAATTTGTAAAACTTGTAGAAGTTATTCTAACTGAAGAGTCGTACAGAAATAAAACTAGTAAAAAAAAACACATCGATAGTAAAACTATCTGGTCGAACTACTGGAAACAAAACTTATTTGGTGTTGGATGTGAATGTTCACAGGCTGCAGTGACGCAGCTGCAGCTTTTTAATATGATTCATAATATTACCTTTATTTAATTATTTGTAACCCAAGACCAAAATCACTGCACTGTAAATTTACTAAAAGTACACGAAGCTTACTTAATTTACTTATGTAAACAATTTTTCGTTTTAAAATACGTAACCTTTAATCCTTTATTCATTTTAAATCTATGAATTCCAAAAGTTACCCATACATTCTAACGTTTATTTTGCCCTAAGATTAACTATGACAACTATAAATAAAATGTGCTACAACGGAGCGCAGGTAATCCTTAGGGAGAACGTATACGGATTAACTATTGAGAAGAAATGCAGGTAGCATTTTATTGTACAGTGAACTTTAATAGATTTTATCAATATTTAAACCACAGCTACATTGCTGAGTGCTCCGAGACTAGTAAATCCATAACATTTTAATAGACGGTTGATCGTTGTAAACAATGTTAATATCGCTCCGGGCAAAGTCGCTCGTATAATTATGGTGGAACTTCACTTATTAAGTTCGTTTAATCACTAATTTATTAGGTTTTATTTATTCCTTGGAAACACTATCGAGGGCATAATATTTATGTTATTTTACTTTATGTAGGTACTCGTAAGTAGGTAGGCATACGAAAAAATATATTACAGTTATATTCCTACTCGTACGTACGAAATAATATTTCACAATTGTATTACCCAATAAAGCACCCAAGGAAATTGGATGTACCTACTTCGTAACATATTTTAAACGAAAAAGAAAATCTGCTGCATATTATTAGCCATACGATAAATTTCATAACGATACGGGAAGTTTGAGCCAAGGACATATCGAGTCATAAATCATTAACTTGGTAGCGAGGCATAAAATCGTGGAGCACCCTTATCGTTTAAGTTGAAAAATCTCAGCGCAAAGAAAAGAAAATCAGCTGAAAGAGCCCATCTATCACGCCGGCAAGCGATCCGCAGTCAACGGAAGTTATATGTCTGAGGTACAAAATAATGCGCCCTTCCAACATACCTCGCTGTACTGCTAACGAGCAACAGACAAGTGGACTTATATTTCTTAACTCTATAAAAAGTCTTCCCCCGAAGGGTCAGGTTTCGCGAGAATTCTGTTCTGCTCGCTTTATTAGGTGCACGCTAGGTTAGACAGGCTTTGGTCGCGGCTGAGATAAGTGTACCTATTCTGCAGTCGCGACAATACCAAATATCTGAGTTCCCACTCTGATCACTTCATCTTCAACCCATTATTGTCCCACTACTGGGCACAGGTCACCTCTCAGTGAAGACAGTATTTAGGCCATAGTTCACAACGCTGTCCAAGGATTCCTTCAGGAGGACTTCAAATGCCTTTGCGAATATTATTTTCAAATAATCTCACGATATTTTCCTTTACCGTTAAATCGAGTGATAAATAATTTCTAATACGCAAGTTTTGAAATAATTATAGACATTAATTTGAACCCCGACCTATCGGAACGGCAGGCCGATAGCCTTAATCATTGGGCTAATCTGGGGACTGATTGCTTACGACACTATAATCTTTTGTCAACTGGCCTAAGCAGAGGTAGACGCGAAGAAACATCTTCCTGCTCGATTATTTTACACTGATTAATAGCTTGTCAATAAGTTGTTGAGTGATGTCCATTTTGCAACAGGAGGATGTTAACCGATCTACTCGTAGCATCCGACGAACACGTGCGTTGGTAAGTTGCATTTACACCTCGTAAAATGGAATTCGGCAAGGCTGACTTTGTGCTTTACAGCATATAACCAGACTAACTAGAATATGGGTACGATTGGGATAAAGACGTGCAAAGCGATATTTTGTCAGATATTTAATTTTGATTTGACCCAAGATTCTTCAAGGGACATCGCTTATCGCTTGTCATATGACTGATGGGTAAGCCAATACGGTAAAAATTCTTGCAATACAGTAACACTGCCAATGTCGTTTATATTGAATTCCCCCTAAACTTATGAGTTTATGTTTAAGCATTGTTGATGTTGTTTACTAAGTTACGAAGATCGAATAATGTTTGCTCAACAAAAAGGCCAAATAGAAAAAAGATACGATTTGTGATCCTGATATATACGGTCTTGAAAAGATCGCCTGAAAAGGATAACAAAGTTCTCCCTTTTGGCTATCGACATACGTTATTTAGAAGGCTTTAATTTAACGAGACCTCCTCATTCCGTGAGCTGAGTGAATAAATAACACCTCCTTTAGATCGCAAGTTCACTACTCTTAGAAGTTTAGATAAATTGCCTGATTCCAACTAGTTAATTGACATTAAGATTGTAGGTAATTACTAGTAGTGTGTTGTTTTCGCGCTTCTTCCTAAGTTTGCTAACTAAAGTTTGCAAAATTTCGTAAAGACCAATTTTGGTCTTAGAATTACTACTAGTTATCTGTCATATGCTCGCGGTGCAGCGTTGATTTTAAGGAAATAAGATAAAATCATTAAGGCATTTACATTTGCAATTCTTTAACGTATTATTTGCAATAAAAAAATGCATGTCGAGTTTTGAATTTGTGGTTTGAATTTTTGGAAAAGTTTGTCGTTTTTATTTTATTACTGTCACATAGACATCACAGCCGCTCGGTCACGCTATCCGACCATTTTATTTCCCGCGCTTATTCACGTAGTACCCGCCGCAAAAATTTATTTGTCGAAACGTGTGCCGTGTGTCGTCAAAAGTCACGTCGAGCTGTGCTGGACGCCAAGGCTTATTGGACCGTAACTTTGGACCGTAATGTTCCACGAATCTAGGATCTTTCATTTTTGCTACTGAAGGACAGAAAAATATTTGCTTTTTTTTTCTACGACGACCCGTATGGCACCGTAGGCAATGTTCGGTCTGTCGTTCGCAGGGTCCTGGGTTCGATTCCCAGCAGGGCAGA
>DWKW01002785.1:0-10645 GCA_018250115.1 Doberes anticus
ACTGAGAATGGCGTTTTACTGAGAAATACTAGTTGGATGCATACTAGTATACTTTGTAGAAACTAGCATATTCGTAGATAAACGGTAACCAGCAAACATCTGTTAAATAGTCAAATGGATATTCAAAATGAATCGCTTTGCTGAGCACTGAAAGCTTGGCTTTAGACATCACTGTGTATGAACGATTAAGCAAACACTTGCGACGTAATATGACGGAATGACGGAGAGGCACTCATTACACGAATTGATCGTACGCTACAGTGAGCAACGCTACGTGTCAAAGCTTCATTATTTGCTAGTAACTTATCTGTTTGTAGTTTGTTTTTTATTTATCAACCACACTACGTTTTTAGGATAAACTTCCGAAAAGCGCATACCGCCGATCGATCTGAAATTTGGTGTAATATCGTATTTTGACCTCCTGATCATAACGAATGATAACATAATGATATCATAACGAAAATTGGCGCAAACACCATTTTGAATAAGAAGAACTGAGGAGAACCTCTTCGTTCGGTATGCATAATCGCGCATTCCTAACCGATTTAGGCTATTTTAGTAGCTTTCCCCAGAAAGGGTATGTGTGTACTGGATGCCAGTGATATTGTTGCCGGGTATTATTAAAAAACTAGTTGAACTCCCGATTATATGACAAACTACAAATAGTTCAAATTACAATAAGGGTAGTTTTATTTTTCTTGCTTATCTTATTGGCACTCATGACAGTATTCAGGTATTCTATTAAAATCATGTTACCTATGACGTTTATTTTCCGATACACAAATAGATAAACAACCAAATATGTAGCCTTGCATAAAATAATCTCAGTTGACTACAAAAGTTACTCAAGTTCGTATGTAAAGAGAATCCTTAGACAGGAAACACTTTATAAATTTACCGATATGTACCTTGAACGTAAAACAATTCACAATTTCCTGCCTAATGGAGAAAAACACACTATCTTGCATGTAAACACACTTGTAGCTACTGGTGCCGGTGCTGGTCATGTTACTCACTAAGTTGCAATCAAAATGACACGGTGGGTTTGGACCTGCACGAGATGAAGTTGCGCGACAATATCATCCTAAGTGGTCACTACAGTCCATTAACATCCACTTCCAACCTCAAGTAAGGCAGGTAATCCTATTTGTGATCGCACGTGGATCTTCTGCTCCTAAAGTCTAAGGGTGTCCTAGTGTGTTCTGCCACACCCTTTAAACCGAAACACAGCAGTGCTCATACTGATGCTTTACGAAAGAAACGGGTACGGCGGTGGCGCCGTTGCAGGCGAGCATTCGATATAATACTCCACCACCGTATCCACCGCTACCACCATTCCTTTCCTTAAGTCGCCAATATTTGCCAAATCATAAATATGCGTACAACCGTTATGTAAACGAAACTTGCCAATTTAGCGAAATTTCTTACTCTTCAGTTATATGTAAATGTATGAAGAGTTTTCGTTAAGGGGGACACAAAAACTTTTTATATAATGCCCGCAGGCAGGAAAGCTACGGTTATGGAAATGCTAGTTTCCTGCTTGTTTTCCTGTTATAATATTTTTTGTTATCGTCCAATGATAATTTTGAAAGAAAAGACACCTTCAACACGATACTGTAATTGGGTTGTAGGTAAGTCGGTTGTAGGTGAGTCATGTCCACGAACTGAATGTAAGATATACTATGTTTGTTATGTACAGTTTATCTATAAAACCTGTTTTTGAGTACAATTTATCAACCCTTTAATCAGATTTGAAAGTAGTTATATATCCCTTTAAAGTTTTAATGAAATAGATTTAAGGAATATACATACGTATGTTTTATTGATAGGTAGTAGGTAAAATAGTTGATGTTATGATGTTTTTGCTTAACTGCACTCATATTTTGAAAGGTAAATAAAATAGAAGCCAAATTATGCTCACTGAATCACTGAACTATAAACTATTCAATATGCACATAAATCGGGCCTCATCATGAACATGAATATTTAAACGCATAACTTGCATGTTTTCTTGTTTGTATGTAAAATTTTATCATGTAGGTACTCTTACACTGCAGTGGTTTGTAAACGCGCTATTTTCGACCGGTGAATATGAAAGGTATATAAAAATAACATTAAAATTAGTGTATGGTTCATTAAAGGCGATAAAAATAAGTTATATTAACTATAGGCGGTCAAATATAAGCAATTTAATAGTTTGCATTCCATGCGACCTTCTCGAATACAAAATCACTAATCTGACTTATATACATGTAAATGTATATTTAACGTTAGTGCGTATTCGGTGTGTGAATAAGAATACAATATATATATACTTATACACATAGAATA
The DNA here is from genome assembly GCA_018250115.1 of Doberes anticus. Taxonomy (NCBI): domain Eukaryota; kingdom Metazoa; phylum Arthropoda; class Insecta; order Lepidoptera; family Hesperiidae; genus Doberes; species Doberes anticus. Next base: position 2,332 of record DWKW01002785.1, read on the forward strand.
ACAATGTATAAATATAACTATTTATTGCCGCAAAAAACTATAAAAAAATTACAATGTCGCAAAATAATACGAACACAAACAATGGGAGACTTTATCGAGGTATACCTTAGGTTGGCCTGTAGGTTCATCGCTTTACAAATTGTTTTTGAAAACCCTTATAATAATTAATTTTTCACAAAACTTTCTGCGGGTGACCTTATACACCGCCAACTCGCAAACCATGGTCCCTTTAATGGGAGTTCCGAAATATGCCTATTTGACAAAACTGAGCAAAACTTTGGCTATAAATTAATTATCATTAAAAGTTAGGTCCTAAATTACCATCTATCCTTAGGCTTTCAAATTATTTATGTCACAAATATAATTTAAACTAGATTAATAACTAAAGAGTATCAATGCCATGACCCTTCACATAGGGTGGGCATGGCTCTTTTCACAGAGATGGTAAGTTTATACCACACACTCGTCAAGTGTGAATGGCCAGTTTAAACCGTACAGAAATATCAAAAAAATATAACCAGCTTCATGACTTTGAGCAATCACTCCCCAAAAAATTGTTGTATAATCAATCTCAAATAAGAGTCCTATGAGAATAATTTAAGGCGATTATCACAAACACTATGGAGTTAATGAATAAATCCACATATTTTGAATGCTGTTGTTGTTGTTGCTTTTTAGTTTAGAATATAATATGTCTGATTGTTTAATTGAAGAGTTATAATTTTGAAAAGCTAAAACTTCGTAAATTTTTTTTTTGGTTCTGAGCTCACTAAATTGGCAAAGAAAAGGATTTAAGCCATAGTCCTCCACGCTGTCCAGGTGCGAGTTAACTTCACATGTCTTTAAGAACATTATGGAGCACGTTTTTTTTTACCGCAAAGCTAAATGATCACCTGCTTGAAGTTCACCAACCCGCACTTGGCTATGGTGATGATCTATGTTCTAAACCTTTCTTATCTCCAAGACTACTCTCATTGTCTCCACCCGTGGCCAACATTACGATAGGAATGGGTTAATGATGAAATAGTCGTTACCGATGAGTTTTTCAATGTATAGACGTAACTTGATTACAATTTTATATGTATGTAATATAAATAATAGATAAGTGCCACCACTTTTCTAATATTATAGAAAATTTCCCATAATTTTTCGTATTTACATACATAAACTAAAACTCAAACCAAAGACCGCCAAATGCTACGGTTCATACTTCTTTCATAATCATTCTTTCACCGGGGACATCCTACAAGGACCAAATTGGCGACCTAATCGTAAAAGGCCAAATTAACAGCACACATGAAACGATTGATGACAGTTGAAGAAACGAAAGAAGTATTTCCTATTTATTCCCTAAAATTATCTTTCTATCAGTTCATTCTACAGAACCTGTCCGTTCCGGGCTTCAACGATTAGATACACACTTGACGTCATATAGGTACGTCGGCCAAGGGCTTTTGCTACAAGCACCGGTCACTCAGTTATGATTAATGAAGCGTTAGTTTATCTTGCAAGAAAAATTGATCTTTGCAAATTTCATCGTACTAATATTAAATTCTTTCCGAAAATGACTTTCTATTGCTTTGACATGTAGATAACAGTAATTTTAGGTGAACTTAAGGATTAATTTAACAGCATGTCTTTTATCAAGATATTATGAGTGCATATACAAATTCTTTATGATATGATCCAAATTCCCAATAAAAGCTTAAGAAGAAAAAGGCCCTGGCGGTCAGTGCCCCCCTAACTAATTAAGTTAAAACAATTCAATTTAACGTTCCAACAGTAAGAACAAAAATAAGTTACAGCTTTGTTTTTCAATTGTAATTGGTTCGTAGCAAGAATATTAAGGTGTATCCTTAATAATAAAATAATTTTCAAATAACAAAAACACTAACAAAATCAGATAAAAGTAAAGTGGTCACTACATCCCACGGAATTCTAGCCAAAATTGAAACAATTGAATTTCTGATCGTACATAGATGAGTTACTAAATTTAAAACTACTTAGGTATAGATACAATCACATGCACTTGTAGATGTCTTAGCGAAGTCTGTCAGTCTCAAGGCCTATTCTCCATTCTGAAAAACAGCTGGAGCTGCTGTTTCACGGCAAAAATAAATGCAGCAGTTGGCCGTCCGACTCAAACGTTAGACAAAAGGCTCCGTTATTTAATGTAATGTTCCAAGACCTTAGTCGTATAATATTAGTCGGATATATTCTAGGTATCTGGTCATGCCGTGTTTCAACGATTAGACAAACACTTATGATGTCATGCGATAGAATGATGGTCGAGGACCGCTCGCTACTAGAATCGATCACTCTCACACACACACGACGACGACGAGTGAAGCGTATTATATTGCGAGAAAATTTGATTACAGTTATTTGATATTGTACGAGTATGATCGAAGTCAGGTTCGATTCCCTGGGCGCCATTCAGTAAATTGTGTATAGCTGCATTTGATGATGACAGAGTTTTATGTCGAAGGCATGCTTGCGGCGATGGCCTCACAGTAGCGCCTATTTTTGCAGTAAAACAGCAATGTGATCACAGCTGAGTTTTAGTTTGAAGGATGTGGTGAGGCAAAATAAAATAAACAGGAGGCATTCGTATTCCGAGTGTTAAAGCATCCTCGTGCGACCTTAAATAGGACTTAAGTCCCATTTGCAGTGAAGGTTTTCCTTCTTCTTCTTTTGCTATCAATCCCATAGTAAGTGAAGTTTATGTTTTAGTATAAATTTAAAATTAAGTTTTGAAGGGTTTCTCTTAAAAATTTACCGCAACCAAATTATATTTTGTACACGGTAACTGACGCTGTCTCCGTCACGACCCCGTTGCCAGTAGAGCTGGTACGTTAACAATGTACTATGCTATTAGATATTATTTGTATTTTTCTAACAATACAGTCATCAAAAATCGGCAAACGTATATATATAGTTACACAGAAAATCATTAGTAAGCATCTAGCTGAATATGATTTAATATGAATCCAGATATTTGCATAGACACGAAGTTCGCTTTGCAGAATATTTAATTTAATCCTATCAGCAAACTGAAAATGAGTTGCTTGTTTTGAATTTGTTGTGAACTATAAAGGAATTTGTTGTGAACTATGAAGAAAATTGTTGTGAACTATGAAGAAAATTGTTGTGAACTATGAAGAAAATTGTTGTGAACTATGAAGAAAATTGTTGTAAACTATGAAGAAAATTATTGTGAACTATAAAGGAATTTGTTGTAAACTTTAAAGGTAACGACATATTTTTATAAGGTAGGTACAATACAGCAAGCGAAAAACCTACTTAGATTTGTTACTCGCTGTTAAGAATTCAATTGTGTATGATCTTGGAGTATGTGAGACATTTATTTATGTACAATTTATGTCTATGTTTAACTTTAAGAAAAATGGGTACCAAAACATAACTAAAGTACGAAGTAGCGTTATTATCGAGATAGAAATCGAAGATTAGAGACTAAACTTATTTACGGAATGTGTGGTATTTATAACTCCAAGAGAAAACATTATACTCCAAGCTTCATCGAAAAATTCAAACAATAAGCTTATTTCATATATAGTTTGTAAATCCGGAAAAATACATACGCCTTCAATATAGAACTTCCCTTTTTTAAGTTCTAATACTTGTATTCGAAAATGAAATAGTAATGGAGGTCGATGTTAAATATTATAATGTAATTTCACTGGATAGTTTTCGAGCAAACACTCGAAGTAATTGTAATGCTGCAACTTTTTTGCTACTGAGAAGCAGTAATCGCACTGCTGTGTTTTTGTTTGAAGAGTGTATTTAAATAGTACTAACACCACAGACTACACCGGAACAGAGGCATTCTATATTAGTTGTTAGGACTAACAACGCCACCTACGTTCTTATTCGAGGTTGGATATGAATGTCCATTTTCTGCAGTGAACATCAGGTGGCCTGTAACTTCGTTTGGTGCTCCTTTTATTTGAAAATGGTAGAATCATCGGCAACCCAGGCTTATGGACAGCTTCGACCATCTAATGTCTTATACCGGCTTTATAATGAGGAGGGTTTTTTCGACCTTGATGTTTTGATCAACGTTACCTTTTAAACACGTCAACAGTGTAATAAACTACGGACTGACTTATTTACCTTGCGCTTTGATTTTTGTATAAAAAGCATCAAAGGAGTATTTAAAGGCTGTCTCACTCTTTGGAAAGGTGCAGTAAATGGTGTAAGTGTTGCACTCTTGTCGTGCAGTAAATGTCAATGTGAGTCAGTGGCCTTATCTTACTATCCGATGTCAAACTCAATTTTGTAGACAATTTTTTATTGTTTTACTAATCTGCCACCAAAGTTTTATTGTGAGAGGAACGCTAACCGAACCGTTACTATTTCATTATAGTAGAATTACTGATACAAAAAAAATGTACTTCACAAATAACTTCAGTAGTTGTTTACGTAACGATAATAATACATAATAAAAAGCTGAGTAATTGTGTGTAAGTCAACTCATGATAGAAAAATAATGAATGACTTCACACTTACGCATATTAAATACGAGGTTGTAATTAACCTTATTATGAATGTTCTGTTGAACCGCTTGTATTGAAAAATCGATCGCTCAGTACAAAGTGAAAGGAGCACGCTTGGCGGACAAAAGCCTAATAGGCTATTTTTATTCCCTTCTTAAATAGATTTCAGTGTGAGTAATGTATGTAATAAAAACATTTAAATGTAAAATGTACTGACATTATAGACGTCAGAAGTAAAATCGCGTCCAAATTCTCAAGAATCCGTAGCAGAGATGAGAATGTTTGGGACAAGTGCACCACGCTGGCCACGTGCGCATTGGCGGACTAACAGTCACATAGGTAGTTCCATATTGAAAATATCGTGACCTTTCTATTTAGCACAATCGTTTAAACTGAATAGCACAACTCAAACAACTACAGCGTGCGCATTAAATTTATGTTCCGTTCACACTATAGGGCGTTACATAACACGATACATTTCACATCACTTTTGTGTGGAGACGCCTAAGGGTGCCACCAGAAACAGATCCAAACATTACGTATACGTATGTTATGATTAGTTTGTGGTATTTTCTACAAATATTTTAAAGAAAATAAATTTTATGTTGAATAAAATAATTTAAAGTTAAAGAAAGCCGTATTTTTAAACACCCTGTAATGTATACTAAACTTATCATAATTGTAAATAGCAAATTAAATTTTAAATAGGTACAAACAGTATTTTCAATTTTATGATAGTGTTCATAACAAAGCAACTAGACATCATTTGACTTTAAACAATACGAAAACGAGCTGCCTTTGAAGCGAGTATGAAAGTCAGATGAGCCTTTGTGCCTGCCTTCGCAGGACTTTAAGTAATAGAGTGCTGCGCTATCCCTCTGTCGCGACCTGCACAACTTACTTTGAACTGTCCACTTATATTTAGTCGTGCTTCACGTTCCCTTTGTAAAGTTACGAACATAAATCACAACTTACTTAAATCTAGCAGTGTACTGGAAAATTTAATTGTAGGTACCACAGAACAAAAGAAGGATAAAATCATACGTCTTTTCATTACTACATTGAAAAGAAAACAATAAATATTGTAAAATAGTATTTTATTATGACCAATGACAGCGCTAGGCGAATTGGACGAATAATTAACAAAAAAAAATCTAACTGACCTTTTTCGTAAAAAAATTGAAAAATTTGAGCCAGCGCCTTCTTTTAACTTTTTCAACCAAGCCAAAATAATTGGACAATTTATTTTTGTATCAAATTTTTATCATAAAATTTACTTAGATCATATAAACTTAGATTTTTCACGCTTCGTATTTACTACTATATATTAACGTCCCTCTGCTGGGATGGACAGAAACTGTTGGGGAGAACCCTACAACGAAGGGGGCCTGAAGCGTACTCCAGTTCGGCTTAATATGGAGAAAAGTAGACATCCCTGATACATAGCGCGTTATTTAGAAAAATACATATGTATACGATAATTGTAAATTTACTACTAACTTATTATCCCTCTAACATACCAGTATTAATCATAAGCTTTATTTGAAGCTTTGCGTGCCATAGGATTCAATGGATCGGACGGAATTTCAATTAACTATTTATTGCAAAGCAGTAGGTACATGATATTGCACACAAGTGACGTAATATATTATTTGTATTCTGGTACATCACATATAAGTTATATTCAAGTAAAACTTAAGCAGATTCGAATTCTAAAAGACGAGGAACAGTTTCCAGGAACTATTTAGGCTTAAAGGCTCGTTAAAATTCGTAAGGTTCGTAAAGACGACTGTATAGATTTTTGTAACATGATCGGTGAATTCTTTTTTTTTGTCACGAGGAGGAAGTCTTCTAGAAGATACCCAAGACCTGTTTAGGAGAGAGATCAGAGTATGAGGAATTGCTACCCACTAAAAACCCCTTCATTGGCCACCCAAAATATTTACGAAGGTTCAGGGATCTCTACATTTGCTGTGCCCATAACGTGCTCTCCCAAAATGTTCTGTCTTCCTAGATATGTCACCCTGTGTCAGCCACAGTAAACTGCAGCCCGTAGTCGTCGCTATCCCATCAATGAGAGCCCCAATCTGACCTCTTGTGACTCCATAATCGCTTCTCCACAATGTGTAATTACTGTACTTAGAAGGACACGTGGAGAAATGGCGTCCGTCAGTTAGAGGAGGAACTTGACCAGCACCAGACGCAGCCAGAGCCTAGTGGTTATGAATATCTATCGGAGCTATCGTCGCCGATCAATTTATCGAAGTAAAGCATAGTGAGGATATAGAGAGGAAACACAGGCGAGGCTGAGAGTTATCCATATTATTCTGAAAAGTACGCATAGTCCTTCAATCTACATAGAGCCAGCGTGGTGGCTAAACTCTCTCATCTCCAAGAGTAGTCCCATGCCCAGCAGTGGGATAATAACGGGTAATTGAGGAAAAATACCCAACAATATTAGGAGTCGAGTATACATTTTCTAAACTTTAGTTTTATAGCAATTTTTCAGACAGTCTTCTAATTTTTTGGTTTAAGCTACCATGCAGCCCTAATCAATTAAAGGATAGACAATTCCGCGTAGAATTCAAATGAACTTCCTGTAATTAATTCACACTCTCATTAAGAAATTCGGAATCAATTCAGTTGTTATCCGGTTTATAAATTGGCGATAATTTTACGTCAGATAAGATAAAGCTCATTTGCTTAAAGAGTTCGACAGGCTTCGCTCAACTAAGCGTCTGTCTTTAAGGGCACGATTATTTTTCCTCAACCGATGTCGTTACTAAGCGGAAACCATGACTAAAGGAAATTGCGGATCCGTCAAAAATATTACAAAGTAATGAACATTTTTAAAAAGAGTTATTGATAAAGGAATTTGTGTTAGTTAATAACTTACTAAACAAATAGTGAAAAAATGCTTGCAAAATTCAAAGATAAAAATATAACTTATAATTGAAAAAGCACTTAGATACTTATTAATAAATGTTATAAAATGAAGTGGATCTAATATTATTGAACACGCGTTCGTCAGAGAAATACTCTTTATTTTAATGTCTATCTGAAGGGTTTGCTTGGCAGACTCCATTGTGAAGCATCAAACTCAACTCAGTCAGCAGGAATAAAAACGTACGTATAATCTCTTATAGGGCTTTGTCGCTATTTGAAGTTGGGCATGGACGTGGAGGTACGATTTTAGAGTGATAAAAGATCAGAAGACAACGTATGGCATGGCTACCCTACATTACCAAGGGATCGCATGTTTAGCCGACCTATCACCCAAAGAGACGATTAACTAACCCAAATGCTTCCTTCATCTATGGCCTTGTTCCCTTTGTCCCTTGATATTGAGCTGATATGATTATTGTCCTACACAAAGCTTCCACGAAATTGGACGACCACTTATACACCGACTGTTCTGAATGTCTTTTACCGATTTGGCACATTTTTGATTTCGTTGAGTTACATGTATGTATTTATTACACGTTTGTTATTTCAAAGTTATAAAATTTCTAAATTTAAGTTGACTTTCTTGCTTTCCCCGTATCACAGTGACAAATATTAATATAACCTAGGTCCAGTAAATAATGAATATTATGTGTTAAATTCTTTAGATGCCTTATGAAATTGATGTAGAACCTAATGAAAAGGTCTCGCTGCCTCAAAATTATTTGCCAATGAAAGCTACGATACTTCGTCATATGAAAAGGCATAAAATACGAGTATCTATTACCCATTTGGCCTGCTTTGCCTTCGAAGATCGGATTAGGGCCAAATTTTTTATATTCCGCGAACAAAAA
>DWKW01002786.1:0-10642 GCA_018250115.1 Doberes anticus
TGGCCTATACTCTCTCATCTCTGAGAGAAGACCCGTGCCCAGCAGTGGGACAATAATGGGTTGATGATGATACCATTATACGGGCGTTTTTTTATACCTTCAGATCTATTCTGATCACCACGGCGTAAAGCAGAAGTGTGATCACTACTGTAGTTTTGTTTGAAGGCTATGGTTAGGCAGAATAAACTGGCAAGGAGGCATTCGAACTTAGTCCTCAGGAGTGCCAACGCATCCACATATCACCTCATAGGAATTCTGTACAGCAGATAAGACTGCAATGACCACTTAATATTTCCGTTAAAATTAAAATAAAAATACCTAAGTAATTTTCCCTTTTTACATTAAAGGAATAGCAAAGAGCATACATGGCGTCTGGTACGTGGTCATTACAGCCCATGGACATTCATATTTAAAATGAAATATCCTATCTGAGAACGACCTTTCTACGTACGAACGTAGATACGTTGCTACTCGTGAATACTAAGTAGAAATGCCACATGTTTAAGTGGAGTGGAGTGAAGTGTAGAATTTGTCTTTCAGACGGGCACACAACGGTCGAAGTGCAGCTGCGTTACGGCCGCCATCGGTGCAGTAGTGGTGCAGATGAATATAAGTTCGGTCTGTAGTTCTACATGCGATCATCATCAACCCATTATTGTCCCACTGCTGGGCACGGGTCTTCTCTCAGGGATGAGAGAGTTTAGGTCACAGTCCGCAACGCTGGTCAAGTGCGGATTGGCGGACTTCACATGGCTTTGAGAACGTTATGGAGGACTAAGGCATGCAAGTTTCCTCACGATGTTTTCCTTCACCGTTACAGCGAGTGATAATTAATTTATAATACGCACATAGCCTAGTGGCTAAGCATCTCGACCCCACTTCGGTGGGTCGAGGTTCAAACCCCGGCACGCACCTCTATTTTTCGAAATATTATTTATTCAAAATTTTCGACATTATGTGCGTATTATGAATTAATTATAACTCGCTTTAACGGTGAAGGAAAACATCGTGAGGAAACCTGCATGCTTTGGAGTTCTCAAAGGCATGTGAAGTCCGCCAATCCGCACTTGGCCAGCGTGGTGAACTATGGCCTAAGCTCTCTCATCTCTGAGAGAAGACCCGTGCCCAGCAGTGGGACAATAATGGTTTGATGGTGATGATGACGCACATAAAACATTTCGAAAATTAAGAATAGATGATATTTCGAGAAATAGAAGTGCGTGCCGGGATTTGAACCTCGACCCATCATAGCGTTGTCGAGACTGCTTACTCACCAGACTATCACTCACTTTGCTTTCACTACTTGCGATACTAATTACGAATATTTTACACCGGTCTGAACAGTATACTACCCAAAAATGTTTTATATTTGTATAAAAAAATATTCTGTACGTTCGTACGTCGCCGAATTAATGTAACGATTTTGATGAAATTTATTGTGTATGTTTAGGTGAGTCCCTTGATTGTTTAGATTTACAAGTGAACGCTGGACGGTGACGCTGCGATAGGGTTCCCGATCTGATACTTACACAAGTGATACCGCGGGTCACAGCTCTTTCGCTATATATTTTCCATTTCATACTTAATTCACCGGCGGGTTTGACAAACGCTCATCGAAAAATCATCACTATTACTGATCACCAGATCCATCATTGCTCTACAATCATAAAGAATATTTCAGAAACCGGTCAAACTAAATACCTACATTGTAGCGACAACGCCTTACAACGTCGATTTATCAACGTGTCGGTTTCACTGACTCTTGAAAACTACTTTCGTATGTTTGCCGTGTTCGAAATAAGCTGTTCTGAAGACAAATGGTATAACGGGGCCGTAGAATTATTAGTATTGTAGTAACAGTAATTTGATGGTGGTAGACTCTTATGTCGAAGACTCGTCTGCGGCGCAAACGTTTACAAATAAATTCTAGAGAACGATAGCCTTACGTACCTTAGTTAAGGAAAATGGCATAAAATATTCTGAGAACCTCTAATTTTTTTTAAAAAACGTCAAGTTATTTTAATGCTATAATTGATTTTATAGCATTATTAATTCATTTATTAATTTTATGAATCATTAAATGATATAAAACGGTAGAAAATACGGAAGAAAATACTCACTAGTTTCGTCACTTATGATGGTAGTAGAGTCCTTATGTCGAAGGCTCGTCTGCGGCGGCACCACCGCTGCACCTATTTCTGCTGTAAAGCAGCAGTGTGAGAACTGCTGTGTTTTGGGTAGAAAGGTGTAGTGAGGGAGAAGACAGTCCTCAGTAGTAACAAAGCATCCACATACGACCACAGATAGGGCTTCCATCCTAGTTGAGGTTTGATGTGGATATCCATGGACTGCATTGACCATTTAACATCAGACCTGCATGCTCGTTTGCGAGCCTTCGTCAAGGCTCTACCAACATTAAAACTTGTCTACGTTTGCCACTCCTTTAAGTGGAATGTTTGAAAAAGCAAATATATAGTCCTGACAAGGTACTATTTTAGTCTATGATTTATTTCATTTTTATTGCAAGAATCTTTATCTTAATACAAATTTGCACTGTCTATGCGCAGTTGCTGTATGCGCAAAGTATCAAATTTTCATACAACAGCTTCACCGTTAGAGTTCCCAAAAAGTTTTCCCAACTAACCAAATCAAACTAAACGTAAACGAGATGAAGAAATCTACTAGACAACAAAATTAAGAGGAGTTCAGACGAATATTCTGTGTATATTTTACCTTCTTTTATATTTTTTCTGACATTTAAGGTCGAATATCGGTAATACTATACAACAGGCCCTAACAAATTCTAAGCCTCTTACTTCTGGTATTAGCAGAACACGACACAAACTCGTCAAAAAGTAGACGGTTGGTAAAATCTCAAATGTTATTGAAACATGGTGCTTCATAAGAAGCCATTTAGTGGTTCCGATAAAGATTTTTGTAATAAATTAATACCACACAACGGTACTGGTGATTAGCAGGATGTGTTCTAGTCTATCGAAGCGGCCGGAGTAAATACCAAGAAGTCCAAACGCCTATAATCTGATTGTAGAATAGTAGGGGATGAAATAGAACTAGACTCTAGACTCAAGGGAAGTGGAACGTGATCTCGCAAGACAAACGTAACGTAGTACTCTCTTGGAAGAAGTGAAATAGAAGGAGCTAATACTATCTCATTGATAGCTCTCTTCAAAGAGATAAAAAGAATTTAGGAAAGCTAACAGACCAGATTATCAAACTTCACATAGCTTTAGGAACTTTATAGAGTACTTTGAGACATACCAGCTTCCTCAAGATTTTTTCTTCGCCGTAAATGATGAAATAATTCGATTGTAAAATGAACATAACTGAAAAATTATAGGGCAACCTAGGATTCGAACACGGACCCGACGGTGCGGGAAGTCGATTTCAAACTGCTATGATATTCAATTCACTTGCTTTAACGGTAAAGGAAAATATCGTGATGAAACCTGCATGTCTGAAACACTCATCTCTGAATCCTCTCAGAGCCCAATCTCCTGACCAGTGCCCAGCAGTGGTATAATAATGGATTGATTATGGTGCTATTCAATATTTACTAATGCTATAATTTATTATTATATTGCTTAACGGAGAAAACCTCTTATTGTTATTGGAATCCATTATACGGTTCACTATCAGAATATAACCAAGTACTCTTGAAAACTGCGCCCAGATACTTATTTCAATTCACAACGAAGCATCACTTAAGCCTTATGTCTTAGAAGTTAAGATTCTAAATTGTTTAAACTCGCCAATCCATAACGCGGTGTAAAAAGACCTAATTGCTCGCAATATAAGGAAGTAAAGGAATTAACCGCATCTCTATGCTCTCATTCTATTCTCTACTAATTATAGGTTCTAATCCCCTCTTCAGTTCTGGAGAGAATTAATTCTATACTAAGCTTCTCTTACTAACAACGATATAATACATGTACTTGATTTTATCTATCGAAACTTAGCATCCAATTAAGATGGAACTGGAAACTGATGGTTAGGTTTAGGTTTAAAGAATTTTATTTTCATATAAAAAAAAACCTGTGTTTTTTTTTCATTCATTTATGAAACTGTTTTCATAAATGAAATGATTGATGATTAACACAGATATCTATAGTACAGAGATGTATGAGTTATGTTTTGTCATATCGTCAACCTATTATTGTCCACTGACGGGTATGGGTATCCTCTCAGAATTGAAATATAGGCCATGGTCTACCACGCTGACCACTTGCGGATTGGCGGACTTCGCATACCATTGAGAACTTTCTTGAAGAAATTCCTTTTGCTGCCTGCGTTTTGTTTTGATGCAGTTTAAACATGTCATATTTTAAACAAGACTATCCAGTTTTCACGCTCAGTCTTGAGGTGACACGAAAAGTACATGCTAAAATTTTAAGGACACCTAAAGTACTATTTTAAGTCGGAATATGAATTCACGCTTGAAATCACACAACAATGAGAGTTAATGGTTTCATGTCATACTTACAGCGAATGCAATGAATATGATGAAGTTTAGAATTACACGGTAACTGTCACTGTTTTTGCTGTAAAGCAGCAATGTGAGCACTACTGTATTTCGCTTTGAAGGGTCTGGTTAGGCAGAATAAACTGGACAGAAGGCATTCCTTAGTCCTCAGGAATAGCTACGCATCCAAGTACGACCCAGATAGGACTTCGGTCATAATTCAACTTGGATATGGATGTCCATGGGCTGCACTGACCACTTAACTACTCAGGAGCCCTGCATGCTCGTTTGCGATTATATAAGAAACCCATTTACAGCCATATTAAGCCATATAGCCCAATCAAGCGATACGGTGTCCCCGTATCCGCCCCCGTATTAAAGAATTTTCATTTCAAACACATTTTCAAAGGATGACTTAAAAATCTTCCAAAATGAACCCCAATTTTTTATGACTGCCATTACTAGTACCGTTTCATTTTGATGGAAAATAGGTCACAACATTATACGTCATATACCTCTACATACTAATGATTAATTCGTCCCACAGATAAATGTTACTCGATATATTTATCCAAACATATTTATTCTCACAATATATCAAAGACCCCATTAATTATACGCGACCGAAGGAATATTCGATGGAAGTGAAAAGTGCGTATAAATTGTCCGGACACTGATTAATTATCGCATTTGTTTGAAATAGAGAGTCACTTTATTTTACATCGCTCGCAGTCGCATTTGTAAGGATATATCGATTATTTTACGGATATTATAAAATTGAGGATAAGTTGTGTTTGAGCGTTGAAAATTTTATTTATTTATTTCAAGTGGTTTGCAACAGGCGTACTTAATGAATTTTATTTATTTATCGTTTATTGTAAGTGTTTGCAACAGGCGTACTTATTAGTATTTTCTACCACTCAACACTGGTGATGATAAAAATGGTTTTCAAAAAACACTGTTCAGCGTTGAACAGTTTTATTGGTTGTGGGGGAGAACTTTTAAAGATGCCCGTGACATTTTTAGAGAAGAGATCGGTGGAAATCCAGGGACGATCTCCAATGGAAAACCCCAGCGCAGCGCTCACGTTGTCCCCGCATCTCAAGGTGCATGAAGCCATCTGTCCCACGCCTTGTTATGCGCAGTGGTATACAGCCGTCATCCCGACATCATTATCTGGGTCGATACTATCCCAGGAATCAAAGCCGTGGGTGCTGGCCGCTTACGATTCTATAAGCGATTCTTCACTCCTCTGCTAATTAGAGGGGCATTCCGTGAAACGCCTCCACTTCAGGCCACCGCTCTATAGTTTACAAAAAGCTTTTAAGCGACCGGGGTTTACCATGAAGTAGTGGAACTAAAGTAGCCTTTTAGTGTCTAAAATAGGTGTTCAAGCTTCTAAAGTTATATTCGTGTGATATTTATTTATGAAAACAGAAATTTTCTAAATTTAAATATTTTTTTAAAACTAGTAACTTAACGAATGTAAGCACAAACGACGTACTGATGTTGACGTGCCTCAAGCTCCATGAGTTCAACCCCAAATACTTAAATAATAACTGAACGAGTTACAATTAGTATTAATAGGATTTTTCTCGTGCTTATATCCTTATATACTCGTATTTCGAGCACGCGCCATATTCACGAATAGACCCCCAAGCTGTAAATATGCGGTAAAGTCATGAAAATATAAAAAAAATTAAAAGATTTTATCTGTACGTGACTTATATCCGACTACAAATAGGTACTAAATACTAAGGGAGATCGTCTTGTGCCTCAGTTCAGTCTACAAAAAAGTACAGTGAAATGAAAAAAAAAGCATTCTACAAATAAACGAGGACGACAAAACCGCGAGCAGACCAATAGCTGATATTATAAAAAGGACATCCGTATGACAAATTGAGGATTAAATTCGTACTTTAACTAAAAGGTTTGCAAAAGAATAGGGAATTCTATATTTTTTTTTTATTTCAGTAGTAAGGCTTGAGCTCATGAAGCTCGAGGCACGTCAGCCACATTGGGTCGTTTGAAATGTTACTTGATTATTAAGTGCACCGTGAAAATAGTTTTTTTTTTGTCCCTAATAGATTACGTAATTAAGTCACTTGAAAAAAAACAAATCAAATCAAAATTGATTTGACGGTGGTAGAGTCTTATGTCAGAGGCGCGCCTGCGGTGGCACCACCAGTACACCTATTTCTGCCCTAAAGCAGCAGTGTGAGAACTGACGGACGAACGGCAGACCGTCCGTTGACCACGACACCATACGGGTCATCAAGTGATGATATATTTTAATAATGCACACATAACTTCGAAAAAATCATAATCTGTGAATCGAACTACAACACAGTGGCGAATGAGGTCCATTACTCAACAAATAGGATTTCATTGCAAGTTACACATTCGAAGTATTTAACTTTCAAGCATTATAATAATAAAGGATTTAATATGCTTTGTTTGTAGTCTTCAAAATCAACAAAATTTACTCCACTGTGTTCGAATATTCCGAACTGAGATATCTTTTCAGGCAGACCGCGGATGGATTACGGTCGGGCTTCAGTAAGCCAACTTAAAATTCTGTTTATCTTTTTGCTGCACGCTGCGCTTTGGAAGTTTCTGACAGGCTTCCGTTTTAGCGTGGTTTCAGAGGCTATTCGGACACTTCCGGGATGTATCATGCTCTTGACTTAACTATTTTGTTAGCGTATGATCCTATACATTTGACATTTGACATATACTGACATTTGATTCGATGGTGGTAGAGTCTTATGTCGAAGGCTGCTGCACCTATTTCTGCCGTAAAGCAGCAGTGTGAGAGCTCCTGTGTTTGGGATTAAAGGGTGTGGTTAGGCAGAAGACACTGGACAGTCGCAACTTAGTACCCAGGAGTAGCAACGCATCCACATACAACCTCAAATGTGGATGTCCATGGGCTGCAGAGACCACTTAACATCAGGTGGCCTGCATGCTCGTTTGCTATTCAATTAATATAAAAAAATATGTATATAGAAAGTTGAAGGATCCACTGGTACTACGTTCTGACTACTGTCTGTTACTACATAATACTAGTAAGTCAATCCGTGACTTTTGTTCGTGGCGTATGTAGCTTCAAGTAATAAATCCGCCAGTAGTATTATCGAACAATAAAGGATAAATAAATAACTTAATATTTTTCTTATTATAAGGGAGTCATTCGGTCCCATTTGCGGCTTCAGTGAATACTTAACGGCTTGCATGCTCGTTTGTTACTCCTATAACATAAATATCGTGTTAATATTTGTTTTTCCTCGTGTGCTTGCTTTTTCCTTTATCGACTTATTCTGTCTTTATTAAGTCCATATTTTATAATAATACGTAAATAATAAGTAAAAAACGTCTCGCACTCATAGCCCCACAGTAGGAATTAACCTGTGTCGTGGGTGCCATGGACACACACAGAAACAAGCACACAAACCCCCAGACCGAGTACAGAAATCTAAATTCATCATTTAAATTTCTGCCCCACTGGGAATCGAATCCAGGACCCTCCGAGCGGCAGATTTATAGAAATACATACGAACATTTATAACTTTCGATAGCTCAGTTGGTAGAGCGGTGGACTGTAGACGTTAAAATCAGTGTCAACGATATGTAGCTGGTTCAAATCCGGCTAGAAGGAATCTTTAATGATTTGTATTTTACTTTTCCCTTGTTTTTAATGTTTGTGGCGTTCTTGTTTTTAATGCATATTTATTTTATAGTAAAACTTACAAACACTAACTGTAAATTCTTTCATTATTGTTTTTAGTGCAGTTGTCATTTTCAATTTGTCGTAGTATTTTCTTATTATCATAAACACACGTTTTGATTTCTACTCAAAATTGGTAATAATTACTCTTTATTTTGATTTTTTTTAAACTTATAATCTAGGTAAATCAGTTTTCAAATTAAATTTGTTCTTCATCATGAAGCCAGCTCAAAATGTATCCAACTTTTTGTTTTAGTTACGAAAGTTCGGTGTACCAGTTTTCGAAGCAGGATTTTGAAACTATGGACGACAGTTTGTATGGTTGGTTTTAAGAAGATAATCTATCTTCGCTTCTTTACTTTGCACTACCTCCAGTGTTTTGAAGCAACGCCAACATTTGCGCTTCGAAAAGTTATTTTTAATGAATACGTATATATATTTATTAATCCGTCGTCACTATAATTTAGTAAATTAAAACTCCGCTTTTCGGCGTTGATTTGTATGTTTTGTCATGTGTAATGTATGCTATTAATCTTTTAAGGTTAATACTAACTATTTCCTTTTGACAATTTCTCATTAAAGGAGATTCTTTTAATATTATTTGCCATCATGTTGATAGTGATGAGTGATAGCCTAGTGATTAAGTATCTCGACAACGCTTTAATAGGTCGAGGTTCAAATAACGGCACGTACCTCTATTACTCAAAATATCATGTGTTCTTCATTTTCGAAATTATGTGCATATTATGAATTAATTATCACTCGCTGTAACGGTGAAGAAAAACATCGGGAGGAAACCTCCATAACGTTCTCAAAGGCGTGTGAAGTTCGCCAACCCGCACTTGGTCAGCGTGGTGGACTATGGCCTAAACTCTCTCATTCCTGAGAGAAAACCCGTGCCCATCCCCAATAATGGGTTGATGATGGTGATGCTGATGGTGGTAGAGTTGAATGTCGAAGGCGCACCTGTGGTGGCACCATCGCCCCACATATTCTGCCGTAAGACAGCAATGTCAGCAGTGCCACATTTCGGTAAAGGTGTACCTTCTACGGAATGTCCTTAGACAGTAGGCATTTCAACTTGGTTTCCAAATGTGACATCACATCAAGAGTGACCCATCGTCGTGTGACCATGTACTCGTATAATCTAAGTACAATTACCGCTGTCTTTCCGCTTCAACGTTGTGGTTGGACAGTTTACATTTACAGTTATATTATTACATTGCATTAGCAGTCCGTATAAGTATAATTTAAAATAAGTCTTCAGTCTTATTTCAGGCTATATATGGATTTCCATAGGCCGCAGTAATCACTTAACATCAGGTTGCATACTCATTTGCTACCTTATTATTCAAAAAGAGCATGTGACATTGAGTACATTTTATCGAATTTGAGATTTCTGAGCGTATTTTTCCGAATTTTAAAAGCAAATGCTTTGAAAGATGTATCAAAAGAGAAAAGTTTAAAACTACAGGCGACAGTGTTTGAGCAGATCTGAGTTTCGAGAAGATAATCTGTCTTCGCTTCTTTACTGAGCTCACAGTACAATGCTTCGATTAGCAAAATTGTGCAGACACTTCGTCTTCATTAATTTTTATCATATTTATATATCTGATGTAAGTTCCTCATATTTCATATAACAGTATTATTTAATTATATTCTCATTTGGCACACATCTGAATTTAGATTTCTGTACCCGGTCTGGGTGTTTGTGTGCTTGTTTCTGTGTGTCCATGGCAGCCACGACACAGGTTAAATCCTACTGTGGGGCTATGAGTGTGAGATGCTTATTTATTTTATATAGTCTACTTCATTTTCCCCAGGGCCTCTGAAGGATCCTTCTTCCCGCCAAGATCTATCACGAAAGAAAACACTGTGTACGTCTACGATAAAGATCTGTGACGGATTCTGCCGCTCAAATATCGCAAGGATGTATACAAAGACGGTGAGTTTTTATTTTTGTTGTTATAATAACATAATAGCAAACGAGCATGCAGGCCACCGGACGTTAAGTGCTCTGCAGCCCATGGACATCCACACCTGAGGTTGTGTATGCGCTGCTACTCCTGAGGACTACGTTGGAGCCTCCCGTCCAATGTCGTCTGCCTAGCTACACCCTTCAAACCGAAACAGCAGTTCCCATACTGCTGCTTTACGGCAGAAATAGGTGTGGTGCCGCCGCAGGCGAGCCTTCGACATAAGACTCTACTACCATCAAAAGACGAAAGCAGAATTTAGAATCTGGTGATGATTTTCGCTGGTGAAATTGCTGGACGCGGGTACAAAGTGCGATGGTGATCATGTTCTACGTATTTACTAAGTGAGATTGTGAACTTGATGTACGTAGGTATAAAATGTGATTGTGAACTTGATGTACGTAGGTATAAAATGTGATTGTGAACTTGATGTACGTAGGTATAAAATGTGATTGTGAA
>DWKW01002787.1:0-10641 GCA_018250115.1 Doberes anticus
GGTTGGTGATAATAATAGTAACGTCTCACACTCATAGCCCCACAGTAGGATCTAACCTGTGTCGTGGGTGCCACAGACAGACATAGAAACAAGCACACAAACAACCAGACCAGGTACAGAAATCAAAATTTATCATTCAAATTTCCGTTCCGCTGAGAATCGAACCCAGGACGCTCCGAACATTGACCGCGGAGCCATACTGGTCGTCATGAGCAGTGACGATTCGTTTTTACATGAACTAAGAAACATATCTTAGTAATTGAAAGACATTTATTCTTAAACGCAGCTGAGATTGTACTTCTCTCTGATAGATTTTATGTAAGTTTGGACCACTTATTTAATATGAAGCAATCGAACAACTGATGTCAAAAAGTAGAAGTTTTGTTCTAGTTGCGAAGAAGACGTTAAAAACTGTTAAATTAAGTTTTCATAAAACACAAAAACTGAGTGACTGTAAATAGTGAAATAACTATAATAACTATTCATGAATAATGTGAAATATATTAAAAAATGTTTATCTTCTTTTGTATTTTATACGTCTCAGTAGAGTATTAGTAAATAGGCCCGCCTGGTAGCCTTTGACCTAAATCATTCTCAATTCTGAAAGGAGACCCGTTCTTATGGAATATTAAGGGCCAATTATGATAACGAGACAAACATTTTTTTGTAAAGGTTCGCAAAGTACCTAAGTACTGCCATGATAGTTTATAAAGCCGTGTGGTAAAAAATTCACCTTAAAATTTCCTCTTGAAAATATATCAAAAGCCCTTGTATTTCCAGCCAATATTATTTATTATTCTAGAAAAAGTATGGAAATTTCATTTCAATATTTAAAAAAAGAAATTCCATTTTTCATGATGTTTATAATTAATTCCATCAGTTCCACAAAAAAATAAAAAGACTCCGGGAACAAAACTTTTCAAATTTCGAATCTGCTGCGAAAATATGTTTTTTTTCTATAATATTTTACCTACTGAAACATTAATCAATATTTCATTTTCATTTCAATTTCACAGTAATGCTATTTCATATTTATATTTATTATTCGTACATAAATTGGAAAAATTAGAGGAGCATTCCGGGATTCGAACCGCCGACAAACCCCGACTGATTGATCAAGAAACTTGACCTCCCGAGTTTCTTAATCAATCAATCTCCTTTGTTTCTTACACGTAAAGTAAATTTGCGATCCTGAAGCAGAGATTATGTAAAATAACGATTATTACTTTCTACATACTCATTACGGATCTTTACGCCATACATCCATCCGTCCTCACAAAGTTTCACATTGTTAATATTTATAAGATTGGCAGATATGACATTAATTTCAATAAGCTCAAATCTAATTTGAAGGCTCGGCTGCGACGGCACCATTGCATCACCTATTTCAGTCGTAAAGCAACATAACAGTAGCATCGAGTCCACCTGCGATCTCGGATACTACTTCGGTCCTGTTTCAGCTTGGATGTGGATATTATGATAATATCACATCAGTGCATACGGTTGCTAGTCTTAAAAGAAAGCTTAAAAAAAGAACACATTTATAGTTTCTTAGCATAAATTTTTTTATAAGATTGAGAATGAAACATTCACATCACAGCACTCTCATATTTACCTCTGTTCAGATAAGGTAGATTGAAAAGCTTGCTGAAAATGAAATTCAGTTTACCTGAATGAAACGAAATCGTGAGAAGTTAATTTTGAGGTTCTATTTCCGAATACTCAGACAGTCTGAACGGGATGATTTTAGAATTATTCCTTTTTATCCCTTAATATTGTTAAAAATATATTTTAAGCCTAAGACTGTAAGGTTTTCGCAACTGTGGCTGATATTTTACAATTAACAGGCATCCCTGTAATAGAATGTCTAGTAGAATAGAAAGGTTGTTAGAAATTGAAAATACGTCATGTTTAAAAATTTATATCCGTTTAAATTGTTGCAGACGTTCCATCTTAGTCCTCTGGGCCGTTTTATTTGTTCCACTGGCTTTAAGTGGGAAAACCCGCAGTGATCAAACATTGCCAGTCCTTTCGTGAAAGTTAGTGAAAGTTTCGTCAAATACGCAAAAAAATCCTAATATTTTGTAAGACTAAGACTCTAAGTATATCATCTGCTACCTTACAATATAACCGAGTGAAGTCGTTCTATATTTCATACCATGAACAATATATTTCGTTATGCCGACACCGACTACGTTTCGAACCAACTTAAAAAGAGACTTTTTTAAACTAAAAAAACTCACAAATTACTTAACGATACTGTAATGATTTTGTAGCTCAGAAAGTTGTTATTGTCTGAGATAAATTAGTATAGAAACCAAAAAGAAGTTTCTTTAAATGTTGTAGAAATTTCTTTAAATGTTGCAATTGTTGTCGCCTAATTATAACCGTCTATGGTCGTCTGGTTATACTTATTACTAAATATCTTTTAATCAGGAACTAAACCTTCAGGTACATGCATTACCTAATTATAATAGTTTGAGTTAGACGATAATTAAGTTACTCTTATAATTTTAATTTTTTTAGTTCACTGTGAAGATTAATTTCATGTAGAGTTATAAACGAGGATAAAACATAAACAGACATAAATCCAATTATTGAGTTCGTTTGCGTAGGCAAAACTTTGTAGTAAGAGCGTTTTCATCAGCGGATACATTAAAGCGAGATATATTCAACTGTTATATGAAGAAAGTATATGTCTTAAGTATCAATAAACCAGCTTCCTTAAGTTTAATAAAAGTCGCGCTAACGGCGTTAGTCAATTTGCGGTTGCATTATATTTGCATATGAAGATATAGGTGTACAGTTTGTCGTCACGTTCGCCCATAGATAACTTTAGTTAAGCGAAGCCCGCAAAGCACTGCCAAGCATTGCTTTCACTATCGTGTATGATTTCTTGCCCTATAGAACGCCGGCCGGTGCGTTGCATCCATAATATTTCAATATTAAAACCTTAAATTTTAATTTTTGCTCCCGCGATACTTGCCAATTATTTCAATTGTAACAAATCTAAAACAAATAGATCGTCGCTTTTGCCAATTTCCTAGGAAATTATATATAGGAAACGATGAATTGTAAATTATTGTTACTGGGCCGTTTTGTAATCAAAATTAGCGCGACTTGTTGAATTTTATGAAAATAAAGTCCATTTCTTGTGTATATAACTTTTGGATATACTACAGAATCTTTTGATTTATTTCCCAATATAAATAAAATAATTTGCAACGTTTTATGGTATTAATAGTCAGCTTTATAATTATAATATTGAAGTTCAATTACAATTGAGTTGTATTCTTTAAAACATTAGCCTTTATAAAAAATATTAAAATGTTTTGAAACATTAAAAGCATAATATTGAATTGATTTGTTTTGAATTTTGTAACAATATATATAATAACACATGTTAGTACTTAAATATTAATAAATGCTAAAGAACCTATAGTTTATTAATTTAACCATAGAAAATTTTGTTTATTATTGTTATGATTTGTTAGCATATCTATGTTTGATACAAAAAATAAACATGCATTTAAAGAAAATGGTAGATATTACTAAACCATCGAATGGACGTATTTTGTAATTCAATGACTAGTTCATATTAAATGTAGGCATGTGAATAAACGCAAAACGACGGTATTGTTGGGGTTAGTTTTTGTAGGCACATGACCGATTCTCCATCCATCGTGATAGCTTACAAGCGATGTTTGCGTTGAACAGATAGGGAATTAAAAGCGAGCCAAAGTCAAGGGCAAGCTGGCATCCTAATAACGTATTAACTGTTTTTAATGATGATGTTAGTGTAAAAAGGTGTTTTAGTTTGATGAAATCATAGAGAGACATCGCAATAAATTAATAAAATTAGATACGTACTTGTTGACGAGAGGTGGCTGAGCCGCAGCTGGTTGGGGCGGCGGAGACGGCTGAGGAGTCGATGGCGAAAGCAGCTGCTGCAGCGTCGGAGTCGGTGACAGCGTATGCGATGCCTGCATATAAGGCAACATTTGAGGAATTTGTTCCATGAAAATATCTTCGTGATATTCTTCATGCTGGTAATAACTCGGGACATCATAGTACGGAATGGACATATTTTCCGATGTCTGCATATACTGATAAGACTCGGACGGCCCCTCGCACGGATCCTGTTCGGGCAAAGAGTCCAACACCCGGCACAATTCATTCACAGTCATGTAGGTTTGTTCTGTAAATTCGAGTTCCTGGTCCTGATATTGATTATTATTTGCGGGGCTCTGCACAAAGTTGTTAATACTTCCATCATACATTTCGTAATCGAAACTTTGGCCTATAATGTGGTTTGAGGTGTCGATAATATTATTATTGTTTACCTGGAATTGATGAAAATTAATATTCCTGTATTCATTTTCATTCATTATTCTTAATTGACTCAGCATCGTTTGAAACTCCTCAGGAATGGGATGAAATAGTTCAGGTACCTCAAATAGGATTCTTTGAAGTTCCGCATCTAAAGCTTTGCTTCGGGCAGTCTTTTCCGTTGTGATGTCTTCATTTGATTCCAGGTATATTAGATTTTGTTCCAGGGCTGATGTACTGTAAGCTGGTGTCTGGTCCTGCTCTACTACCGGAGGAGGCAGACACACCGAAGAATTCGTATAACACTGCCCCTGAGTAGGTTGCACGTGTTCTGGCAAAGTCAGGTTCTGACTCGGCGGCAACAAGTTTTCACCAGCCTTGTTATTTTTTGAATTACTCGTAGGTGTCGACATAGCTTTTTTCTTTAGAGCAGATTTCTCATCATCATTATCGTCACTCGAAGATTCGTAACCACGGGTCAAAGCGCGCCACTCACGATCTAAAACCAACTCGTAATTCATTTTACGGCACTTGTGACGACAAACTAATGCGTAGCGGAGTTATTGCACACGTGCACCGGCAGACGCATAGCGAGCGCACTGGCGCGCTGACGATCGCCCCGCTCGGCTCGCCCACTCATACAATATTATAAACAACTGCAAATCCTTTATCGCGCTTGTCTCTTGATTGCAACGACGCGCTGCGCCGTGATAAAGGTTGCTACTGAGCGTCGTCGCTTTACGATTCAACAGGCAACTACTGAAAGCTTTAAATAACTTGATCGTTTGACATATTATTACGTGCGCGTATTAAAATTTCATTTCGCTTTGTAAGTAGATATTGCAAAGTTTTCAATACTTTGTTACATTTATTAAATATGTTATATTAAATAACTATCTCTAAAGCCAGAACTTCTTTTAAGTTATGCAAGCGTCTCGGTAGTGTTTGAAGATATTGATAGCAAACTTAAGTCATAAAGAAAAAATAGGCAAAACTTTCTTTAGATTTTTAAAACTTTTAAATTATGTGTTAACTATTGTTAAATTTCAAAGTTTTAATTTTTTTTTGATTAATTAATATTCAGTGACGATTATAATGCGAATGCCTATGAAATAATGCTCTGTGCTAAATTATTGTTGTTATTATTTATATACATATATTTTTAAACGGAATAGCAAACGAGCATGCGGGCTACCATGTCAAGTGGTCACTGCAGCCCATGGACATCCTCATCAAACCTCAACTAGGACGGAAATCCTGAGGTTGTATGTGGATGCGTTGCTACTCCAGAGGAATGCCTCCTGTCCAGTGTCTTCTGCCTAACGTCCAATCTCGAATAGGGCCGAAAACCTATCTTAAATCGCATTTAAGAATATGTTTATAATTATATATAAATGTATATTTATTAATTAGGCAGTCATACTGATTACAACCATTAAAAATAGGCCACAGTTACGGAAACATCCACAACCAACAACCCCTCCGACAAAATAATATCCCACGGGCACGCGTTTCGTCTGAGAGATGACAAAGCTTACTCCACAGTCTGGCCAATTGCGTACTTAATACTTAGTACTGTAAATGTCTTTGTAACTTTATGGAGAACTCCTAGGCACTATATTTTTCTACACTGTTAAAGAAACAATATTATAATATATAAATAAAATTAGAGGTTCGTCTCGGGATTCGAACCCAACGGAGCAAGCTGATAAATGAGATAACAAACTAATTAACAACCCCGCGAACAAGTATTACCCAGGGCAACAAGATTATTTTATATTGTCTTTTCCACAACATTTATAAATAAGTTAAGAGATGACGTCGGTAATTGCATAAAGACGATACACGTGGGCTTCATTTTCCACATGTTAATAGAAAGCTTGCGTAAACCCTCTGGATATTATGTAAGTTTACGGTAGTTCTCGGTTAACTGTGCAAAGCAACGCTATAGGAACTTTAACAAGGTTTGAAAGCTTGATGTACGTATATTATCCGGTTGGAAGTTAAGAACGTTAAGTGCCTAAGCCAGATGCAAAGTTAACAGAAATGAAAGTACCTACTTTTAAAATATTATGGTACATGAATTTGTTAGTTGCCTCGAGCTTAAGTCTACGCTCTTATTTCATATCGTGGTGGAAGAGCCTTATGGCGAGAGCTGATCTTCGGTAGCTCCACCGTTGCTCCTATTACTACCGATAAGCTGCAGTGTGTTTAGGCAGACACGTGGCAATTCATCGTACTGTTCGGAAGTTGCAGCGGCCAATTCGAGGTTGCATGGCCTGCGGAAGCCACATAACATCAGGTGGCCCACAAGCTCGTTTTATATGAAATATGTATTGCTTATTTGGAAGTAACTTGGCTTTATTGTGTTAACTTGGCTTAAAAACAAAATTGTATCAGTTTGATATTTTTTTACAAAATGTACCTCTCATAATGACTTCGCCGCCTCTTGGAAGCCAAAATATTTACCCAACTACGACAAGCAAGCAAATAAAGTTTAATGATTTTGATACTCATACATTGTACATATACATTGTATGTGATGGATGTTTCACTACAGGTCTCCATTGGTTCGTCATCATTGCGCAATAGCTACAGAAAAATAAAGAAACTAACATTTCTCGTGGAAATTAAGAATACTAGGAAACAAAACATAATTTCACGTAGTCGTAGTGTTTTTGTAGCTAGTTTGTCGAAATAGGTTTAATGTGGATGTTGACATTTTAGTACCTACCAATAATAATCAAAAAAATTGTCATAATAATAAATTATCGTCAAAATCAAGTTTTCAAGAAACGAGTTACCCAAGTTTTGTCTTATCGCAACTACATTGTTATGTGAATGATTAATTGTGTTTTATTTCATTCATTTCATTTTATATCTGCTAGTCAATTAGCATGCAGAACGTATTTAAGTTTATCAGTCCTTTGACAGGCTTTGCAACTAATTGATTATGTCTATTCAGTAAATTTCGTTATGTTTTAATCATGTACCGAGGTGTTGTGCAGGGAAAAAGATGTCCTTTATAATCTTTAAAGACCTTTAATTTAAACATACATTACCACACGCGGAGTTGTCCGCTTTTATGAGATTAATGTTATTTTCATATAAGCAGACTAAGCCGCGCGCGCTAGACATTAAACATGTTACATGTATACCTATACATTTTTCTAATTTACAATATTTGTCGTAGCGTATTAACCCAAGGACTCATATCGAATGGAAATCTATTATTGTAACAAAGCATTAGTGTAAGCACTTCTGTTCTACAGCTATGCTACAGGCAGAATTAACTGGACCTACGATATAAGACCTAAAGTTGATTAAATTCGATGATCAAGCGTCTTCTATGCTTCCTATCACTGCTTCCAATGCCATGGAAGATCCAGAGAGTGCCGACGCTTCCAATGCCATGTAGTTTACCGCTTTACTAAAAGATGGAGACACTTGTAATAGTATAAAAACATAATTGTCAGAAAATAATTAAAATTACTCGTTGGTTTCGGAATAATTATATATTATAAAATGTCATTACAAAATTCTTTCCAGCTTATAAGTGTTGGAGAAATTAGCTCAAGTGGGAATCGAAGCCACGGGAAGCTACGAGAAGCCTTTAATGTACTCTAAAGTACGAAGATCTTTATCTCATAAAAAACATCCGCTTGCGACCTACCGTATTAGAATATACGGCGCATTTAAGCTAAAGGTCAAAGTGTGTTAATTTTTCAGTAGAAGCACAGTACAGTATTACCGATCTTCTTTAAGCTTATGTTAGTATTTAAGTATGATCATATGCGTTGAAACTGTAAAAGTCTCATTGAAATAGGCAGTTTTTGCGTAATTGGTGAAAAAAAAACACAAAGAGACGAAAATCTAAAATAAAACCTTTTTTTATTATAAAGGAATAAGGAGCATGCAGGCCGCCTAATGTAATGTGGTCAGTGCAGCCCATGGATATCCGCATTTAAATTCAAATAGGTCCAAAGCGCTATCTAAGGTCGTACACGGATCCGTCGCTATTCCTGAGGACTAAGTTGGAATGCCAATCCAGTGTATTCTGCCTATCTACACCCGGCATATCGAAACACAACAGTGCGAGCATTGCTACTATACGGCAGAAACAAGTGTAGCGGTAGTGCCGCCGCACTTCGACAGTGGTAGAGTGTTATGTTCTGCTAACCACACTCTGCAAAACGAAATACTGCTGCTTTACAGCCCTAATTGGTGAATTGATGGTGCCGCCGCATACGAAGCTTCGACGTAAGACTCTACTACCAACAAATCTTACTAATGCTTATAATGTATGTATGCGATATAATCATATAATAGGTATGTTAATTAGCGTGAGTGACATATGCTCGTTCTAATTAACAGTAAATAAATAATTAAGATTAAATATAATGTAAGATAGCATAAATTTTAATATTGAACATATTATTACGTAGACATTGACTGGTAAAATATGGAGAACTTAATGTCACAAATCTCTGCAGTCGTACTCATACTAATAAATAAATTTTGTTACATTATTTGAAAAAGATACCCACTTACTAATTTGTTTGTATCACAGAGAATAATGTTTCTAAAAAACCGAATCTCGGCACTGTTTATTTTCGGAAATAACATCAAATGTACAAATAGCAATCAAATTGCAATCGCTCCCAATTATCCAATGATCTTGTGCTTATTCGAGCAGATCGTTGCGCAGATTATGAGCGGCAGGTACCAATTAGGGTTGTCGTCCCTATATTGCAGGAAGGGTCGTCTTTCGCCAATGGTTTATTTTAATTTATTTTCTTTTCTTTTTTTTTTAACTAAAGCCCTTCATCAAACATTCACCAACTTAATACGGAACTAGGATTGTCAACTTAAGATTGTTAAGACTAATGTTTGAGATTGAGCTCCAGATCAAATTCAGATTTTCAAACTTTTGCTCTAAATCTCCAAAGCTCTTCACTCAACTTATATAGAGTCGGTTTGATATAAAATTAGTACAAAATACATTTTTGTGTTACAGTTCATTGGGACGTGTCAACAATTTACCCACGATAGTGTATTTTTATGTTAAAGGATTTGCAAACGAATACCCAAGCCACCTGATGTTAAATGGTCAATGCAATCGATATCTACATCTAATTCCAAATAGGACCTAAGTCCTATGGAAATGTATACGTTTATACATTGCTAGTCCTGAGAACTAAGTTTTAAAGTGCCCTATCCAGTATAATCTGCCTAACCACACCAAACCGAAACACAGCAGTAGAAGTACTGTTCCTTTACGACAGAAACAGTAGCTGCGTTAGTAACACCAAGCTTTCGTCATTTGTTCAAGACTCATCATTATTAACCCAATATAATCCCACTACTGGGAATAAGTCTGCTCTCATAAACAGGTTTAGACCGCAGCGGCCTAGAGCGGTCAAGTGCTGATTGATGGACTTCACTTGCCTAATAATTATGGAGAACACATGCTCACAGGTTTCCTCACGATGTTTTCAATTGGTGTAATACCTTTGATGGTGGTAGAGTCTTATGTCAAAGACTCGCCTGCGGCGGCACCACCGCTACACCTATTTCTGACATAAAGCAGCAGTGTGAGAACTGCTGTGTTTCGGTTTGAACGGTGTGGTTAGACAGAGGACACCGGACAAGAGGCATTCCAACTTAGTACTCATGAGTAGCAACGCATCCACATACGACTTCAGATAGGATATTTTCGTCCTAGTTGAGCTTTTATGTGGATGTCCATGGGCTGCAGTAACCACTTAACATCAGGTTGCCTGCATGCTCGATTGCTATTCTTTTAAGATAAAAAAAAACCTGACCTGTAACCTGTAGTCTGAAATGTACGTAAAATTTCAAATGTTCGGAAATGTTTCTACTGCTTCTTTAGACTATATTGAAATACCACGTGCCTCGTGTATTGGAAACCAATAAAATAGTTTCAATATTGAATACTTCAAGAATTTCGCTATGACATTTGCTATAGCAATGTGTTATTTCGAGCAGCGACAGCATAATGGCTTGAAATTTACCTCCCGCTGTGGTGAGACCGGTTGTACAAACAATAATTATGCACTGCAAAATATAAAATAATTCACTTAAAATTTTGTGAAAAGGGACATTTCCTTTTTGTAAATATCTTGAGTAAATTTTGATAGAAAAGTAGTAATAAGGAAAATGTTGATTGCAAAGTCTAATAGATTTTTTAAAACGTAATTTACAAATTTAGTTCAATTTATGTGTAAGTTTTAACTAATTTATCGCAAGAAACGGTAATTGTGAATGATGACAATCATCAATTTCTATAAA